>JBCJKH010047452.1:41049-63608 GCA_039877255.1 Loriculus beryllinus
TAATAAAGCTGCAAAGATGAGGCACTGCCTGGAGCTAATGCTTCATCTGAATTAACTTCTGGAGCTCTCCTTGTGGAGCTCTATGTCCTTCCAAGGAAATTCCTTAATACAGAAATTGTAGAAAAACTATGAAAAGGTGGGAAAGAATGGGAATTTTTTAATCAAACCAATATTAAATGTCAGTTATAAAACTTAAGATTTGATCCTTGTATAGTTGTGGATTATTTTGGTCTGTTTGTGCTAGGTTTTTTCTTTCATGGTTTAATCCCAGCTGACAACTGAGCCCCACACAGCTGCTTACTCACTCCACCTCCAGTGGAATGGGAGAGAGAATCAGGATGGTAAAAATGAGAAAACTCATGGTTTAAGATAAAGACAGTTTCACAACTAAAGTAAAAGCTGTGCACATAAGCAAAGCAAAACAAGGAATTCATTCATCAGTTCCCTTGGGCAGGTGGGTGTTTAGCTATCCCCAGGACAGTAGGGCTCAGTCACATGTAATGCTTACTTGGGAAGACTAACTCCATCACTCTGAACACCCTCCCTTCCTTCTTCTTCCCCCAGTTTATATGCTAAGCATGAACATCATATGGAATACCCCTTTGGTCAGCTGGGGTCGGCTGTCTTGCCTGTGTCCCCTCCCAGCTTCTTGCACACCCACAGCCTATTCACTAGTGGGATGGTATGAGGAGCAGAAAAGGCCTTGGCTCTACGTAAGCACTGGTTAACAATAATGAAAACATCCCTGTGTTATCAATCAGCACTGTTTTCAGCACAAACCCAAAACATAACCCCAGACTAGCTACTATGAAGAAAATCAACTCTATCGCAGCCAGAACCAGCACACATATTTTTTCAAGAAAACTTCATAATATGTATTCAATTAATTTACTGTATAGTTTTACATATTTGGGCAGAAGACTGTGTAAACCTGTAATTCCCATTCTTCTCCCTGGTGATATACTCATCTTAGCCTACCTCCACCGATGTGAAATAGAGGTAATGGAAATTTTCTACAGTAATACAAGTGTTTGAGTGTGGCAGTTAGAATCTGGAGAACAAAAGAAAGAAGGAAAGGACGGATGAAAAATGAAGAAATGACCAGGCAAAGGAACAAAAGAGAAAGAAACAGAAAAATAATGGGGAAGCTTCTGTCTGAAGGCCCCAGATCCCTCTCCTACACCTCTGAGGAGTAACCTTTCTGTCAGTTATCACAGTGGCTACAGAAGCCTTTGGGAAGCAGGAGGATTTCTTTTTTTAACCTCTTCTCCAACTTGTTAAAACCTGAGTTAATCCCACCAGCTCCCTCATGAAACGCTTGCCTGAGCAAAAGTTTTTCCAGAGCATTTCATGAGGCTCACATAATTGAAATAGGAGGGGGTTTGAGCCTGCTTCAATAGAGCGGTTTGAGTTAATTGATAAACCTTCCCTTTTTATTATCACTGCTACCCTTCTGTCTGAAAGGCAGAGAGATTTCCTTATGGGATTTGAGCAAATATTGGAAATTGCAGTGGCAAATTAGCAGGGGCCACAAACCAGAAGTGACAGCTCAAGGAGGCTGGTGGAGGGAGTGAAGCAATCCTTTACCAGTAGCAATCGGCCAGACTTATCATATGGACTAATCACAACAGAGCTGGTGAAATAATGGGCACCAGATGTTAGCGCTTTGTAGACGTTGGCTCTCTGGAGATCAGCTCCACCAAGCGAGCTCCCTTGGAGTAGAGCGTGGCTCTCTCATCTATTAATAGGACAGGGGGCTGCTGGTCAGTGACCACATATCTAATTGGTGATGTTACAGCCCCTTTTCCCAGCTTAAGGAATATTTGCGTTCAGGAGGAGTATTTCCATGGCTTGTATGCCTTAGGGTCATGGCACTTTGTTTTGTTAAGAGAAATTCTCATGAACAAATGAGTGAGAACTAACCATGCAGTAGATAAATCAGTAGTGCTTACCTCCACAGAGGTCTTTAATAGGGATACTTTCTTGCAAAGTGCTGAATACACCCCCACAGTCTTCTACAGCTGCAAAGATTTTACTGGCACAGTGGATAGGAGGGAATGGGGTGGGAATGTTTGCCCCAGGAACTCTGCAGAAAAAGCCCTAAACTGCTCCCCAGAGCTCAGGAGCTGCAATCCAGACAGAGAGCAAAGTAGACTCTTACTCTTACATGTCGTGCTCCCAAACCAGGTCTGGCCACCGTTACAGGATTAGCTTATGCCACTCTAAGTATTTGTACTAAGCTTGCTTGACAAGACAGAGGTTTGCAGCTAAGCCTCTGGTAAGAGCACTGACACCAGTGTTGCTGTCAGCTGAAGTGTGCGTACTGCGCCATGGCATGATGATGGGGGTGTGGATGCGGTTTTGTGCAAAAAATCAAACCCAGCCAGGTAGTTAACCTGGTGAGTGGGTAAAGAGGGTCTGGGATGTTGCCTGAAGTGGAACTGGCACAGAAGACACTAATTTAAAATAGAACGAGTGCATGTGAGCTGCTTTTGCTGTGGTTTGTTCTAAGGGAGCCACTCTGCAGCATGTCAGTGCTGGGCGCAGAGCATGGAGCATCTCCTCCCTTGTCTCCAGCACTCCCCAAACAGCTCTGCTCATTCTCCCTTCCTTTTCCCCCTCCCCTGAGGTGGGATGATGCTGACTGACTGTGGTTTCAGTCAGACAAGATGGGAGCTGCTTCTTCTATGTGATCTGTCCATCGCCCAGTGCAGGACTAAGGCATGGGCAAAGACCAATCTCTGCAGAGAGGTTATACCTTGGATGGCCTGTTAGGATATTGAGCAATTAACAGGCAAATTTCAGCTAAAGCATATTACAGGTTCTGACCACTGTGTCCAAAAGCAGAGGTGCAGGCAGTCCTGTCTCTGTTTACCAAGGTACTCCTTGGCTGAGAAGAAAAGTGCTCTGATAAGGAACAGCTATGATCATAACTCTTATATCCATAATTTATATAGTAATTGCAGAATTATAGGGGAAAAATTAAATATTTTTTATTTAAATATTTAAATAAATATTTAAATATTTTAAAAAATTTAAATATTTAAATATTTTTAATACAAATATATACTATGTAGTCCAATATATTTCAACACATTTTGGGGCTAAGTATGACTACAGTGCTCCTAGGTTTGGAGAGGGCTTGTGTGTGGCTGGAGAGAGTGGAGGTACCTCTGCCCCATCCCTGCAGAGAGGACCTGTCACCTCTCCCTTAGGAACTTCTGTAAGCAGAAGTGAGAGGTAAAGTTTGGATCAGCTTTCAAGGGTCAATTGTGACTGTTAGCTGTCCTGGACTTCCAAGTGCGATTTCAGTTTCTTCCTTTGCTTTTTCAATGGTCCCTAGCATTGGAAAGCTTTGCCAGACCTTCAGTTGTTCTGAATGCTTCCCTTTTCACCTTTACACCTTTCAGAAAACATTGAGCACTTTCTCTCTGAAAACAAAGAGAACTCACATTTTGTATACTAAGTAGGCCAGGTCAGGCTGGGCACTGGAAACCATTTGTTAATTTTGAAATTCAGCCCCTCGGTTTTAAAGGGAATGGCAGCCCAAAAAGAGCTATGCTACCCTCCTGAAAGGGATACTGATGGTAAAAACTGACCATTGGCCTTGCATCTCTGCTTACTCATAGCTGGCAAGGATCTGACATATCATGGAAATGAGATGTCACCAGATCTGTTATCACAGTCATTAGAACCAAATGAATCTGGAAACACAGCTCACTGTTCCCCAATAATGCCTTTGTTTTTTACTGTCAATTTTAACACTAAAGTACATTAACTTAACTTTACTTTTGCTCCCTGCAATAAGATTTCAGTGATATTTATTTATAAAACCATGAGATTTTTTCCTTGGGAAATTTCTTATCAATTTTTATGTGAGAGAGAGAGCTTAGGAAAGCTGAATTGGTGGAGACAGAACTGACAGCTTCCATTTAAATGCCAAATGTCCCTTCTTAACTCCAATCTGCATCTAAAACAAAACCCTCCTGAAAGACACACACATTCCTTGCAGTCATTAATGCTATTCCTGTGGTCCCCCAAGAGTTGTAGTTTTTCCTTTCGACACTTGAGATCAGATGATCAATCACTGAGTACTTCCTCCTCTATCTGGATTAGCAATCAATTGATGTTCTCTGGCATATGCCAGGAATGTTTTCCTCTCCGCTTTACAGGATGCATTTCAACTTGATGCAGCAGCTTGTCTTTGCAATAGCAACCACCAGCCTGATGATGTCTGGTGAGCGTTGCCCAAACCAGAGAACGGAGAAGGGAAAAAGTTGTAGGGTTTCTGTCAACTCCTCACAGTTTCAGAAACGTGCCCTTTTCCGGCTAAACTGCCTTTCAAGCCTTGGCAGAGCCATTACCAATTCTATGGCTGCATTTCCCTGCATTTGGGGCCATCTGTCTTTACTCTTTCCATTCTGAAGTCAGAAAAGAAAATTATTTTCACATTAGCAACTCATTAAATGGCCCCAAACTTGTAGCACAATCACTGCTGGAGCCAAACCCATTGTTTTTACACTTCCAAATACCTACTTGGAGGTATTGTCCAGAGAGCAGGGGGCTGGCTTGCAGGACCTTCTGTCATGCACATGGGCAAGTGGGTGGGGTGGAGCCTTGTCACCCTCATCCATCATTCTCCATCAATGTCACCACCGCCTGCAGAGACATTACCCTCAGTCAGTCACTCACTCGGTCATTTATTTCTGTCCATCAGCATGAGCAGAAGAGGAGGATATGAGGAGTCAGTATCAAAGCTGGTAAGATTCTTAAGGCTTGTTTAAGACGGTGGAGATGTTGAAGACCATTCAATGACTTAGGGAAGTTGCAATTTGAGCTTAGTTTCTCACTACAAAGAATCCCTCAGGAGGTCAGGTACAGTGGGGATACTCACCGTGCAAATGCAAAAATACAGTGCCTTTGGCTGGGGAAAGACAGAAAAGCTGTTGTTTCAACAAAGCTGTGTTGCAGGAAAATCTCATCACCCACTTTTGTGTTTCTTTAGCTAATGGTGATAGAGGAAACAGAGAGGTTTCTTTTGAAGATCTGTCTCAAACGCATGCTGAGGTCTCCTTCAAAACCCCTCAGTTTCCTCACCCTGGAGTAAATTACTCACTACCTCACTAACAGGAAGTATGTGATCAGTGGGGACAAGGGGAATAGGTCCTCTGCAAAATGGGTTGTGCCAACCTCAGTGGCTCTGCACCGGCAAAAGTACACTGAAGGGCAGCAACAGTGGAGCCATTTGTGTGGGCCAAGCCATGAAAGAGCAAATGCATTTCTGTCTGCTTGGCTAAGCCTATGACAACATCTGAACAACTCCTAAAACTTCAGTCTCTGAACCTGCCTCTGAAATCCTTTTTGGGAGCAGCCTGAGCTCCCTCAGCCTGCCCAGCAGCTTGCAGCAAATGGTGGATGTGGCACCCTCTCTCCAAAACTTTTCCGAAGTGCTTGGTTATTGAGGCTTTCCTGAGAGCTGACGCAGGTCTTGGGAGATGCAGCTGCATTTTAGGGGCTGAGCAAAACATTTTCTGCATTACATATGAAAAGCCTTCTGGGAATCAGAGGGTATTAATCAATTTTAAATGTACCATTCCTTGCCTTTAAAAATCAGAGCTCCTTGCACATTGTCAAAGCCCCCCCAAGCCCTTTCTGTCCCTGGAGCTGGTCACTGTGAAATGAGGACATGTTGCAGCATAGCTTATTAGGGGAAGTGGGGTGTTTCCGTTTGGATTTGTACAGAAAAGGGTTTTACACAGAGGCCATGCTTTGACAGTCCCATCCTCCCCCAGGCTGGTTAGCATTTAGCGAGGAGCGGCTGACAAAGATCCTGGTCCACGGAGGGAGATCCACAAGGTGCTTGCAGCTGGCACAGATACCTCATTAGAAATTCATTTTTTCCTGTCATAATAACAAAGTGCAGAGCAGCGGTGGCAACATACTTTCGTATGGGAAAGCACACAAAAGGGGACAGCTGAAAGAAGCTGTGCTTTTCTCCTGTATTTCCAGCCCCACAGAAGCATCTTCAAAGGGAGCAGCCTTGCCCGTCCGCCGCACCCTCTCAGCCTGAATCGCTTGAATGGCATTTTATACACCTACTGCACCCTGGGGCCAGCCAGCCTCTGGGAAATCCATTCACCCGGCCCCGCTCCTTCTCCTCGCGTTTTGTTGTTTCCTACCCCGCAGAAGCAGCAGGCAAATAAAAACGACACTCCCAGCTTCCGCTCCCTTGCAAGCATTTCTGAAACCGTGTTCCCAGGCAAGTGGACACAACTTAGTTTGCTCTGGGCAGGGTGAGGAATGGTTGCTGTCTCATTCCCCTTTCTGTTTATTTGCATGGTGAAGGTGAAGAAATAGATGTAGTGAGAGGGGAGCAGCACTGCTACTGGGACCATCACTGTTGGGATAATGCACAGATGGGCACTAGAAAGGACCCTAAACAGTCTCTGTGGAGGTGGAAAGTGGCAGTGAGTGATCCTTCTCATGCACAAACATCTTGATACACCTCCCCAAAGCTAATCAAAGAGGGTGGTGGGTTTCTGAACATCAGGAGATTTCCTCTTAAAAATGTAGAGCAGAAGCTTGGCAAAGATTGTGTTTAAAAAGCTTGGCTTTATTTTCCTCCCCACTCATTCTTTCCCATCTTTTCCTCCTCTTACTTTTTTTCTCCTACATCACCACATGTATTACAAAAAATTAGGAGGATGAAAAAGTGGCAGAAGGTGAGCAACCAGTGTGGAAAGCCTGAGAGCCAAGAGCTTAAAGTCTTCAAGCTATGTATTTACAACTCAGCAACTTTCCTCTCACACACAGACCAAAACTGTATGTAATAATTCCCCTTTTCTAACCCTAGTGACTCTGTGATTCTGTGATAAGGAGTTTATTTTATTAAAAAAACCCAACCAACCAAATACACAAAAGATTCCGGATACAAAAATCTAGTCTGATCTGTGTCATATGTTAAACACTGGTACCTCACAGTCACACCACTCCTCTCTAACACAGAACCAGGAAGCCTTGGCAGAGGTGCAGCTTATGAACCCATTTTAGTCGCTCAGTCTGAAAGGGAAGCTTCCAGGGAGGAGCATAAGGCAGAGCACTGGTGCAAATGCAGTGCTTGCAGTTTTCTGCCAGAGAAATCTGAATGCCCACTTTGCTGTACTTGGCAGCCCAAAGACACCAGCATCACAAATCCTGAGTGGTGGGACTGTGAAGGGGACTGCAGAGGGGACTGCAGACTGTGAGACAAAGACCACTAGGCAAACCTTTAGCACATTCCAGGTGTACCATCATCCATGCAAGAAAAATCTATAAATGCCTATTCTATTTAAGAAACCAACTGCCAGATTAAACTATGGGTCTTTTGCTGTATACATTGACAATAAAGTTATGTTCAGCAAAGGGGGATTCACTGTAGCAAGGATAAATGTTCAAAAGTGCCCAAATGTACTAAGTCTAATTTTAGGCACTGTGAGAACCATTATCTGGTCCGCCTGAGAACTCTGGCTTTCTCCACTGCCTAAATGGGTAGGGACTAGGATGACTATCTTAACTTCAGGCTATTGTAAACTTAGTTAGAGTCTTCCATTGCTCAATGTCAGAAGTATTATTTCAGAAGTAATTTAGTCAAGGGTACTGAGCATCCTTCTTAAAGAGTCACTTATGGCACAAGCAGTAATCAGCAAGCACAAAGATATTTGGGATATCCTGAAAATGAGTGCCTAGGGAGAGCAGGGATGGGAGTACAAGGAGCACTGGGCTGAATGTGATGATGAAACTCAAAAAGAGACATAAAGCAAAGGCCTCCACCACCATGGCCTGCAGCAGGAATTTAAGAAACATGACGATGGTGTAGGAAGCGGTATTTCTCAGGATGGGCAGGATGTGCACTGAAGAGGAGATGCTGATCTTAGCTAGCTTGACCTGTGCAGGCATTTGGGTTGTGTTCTCAGCTCACTGCTGTGACACCATTTGTTCTTTGTCTGCCAGGGGATTTCCAGAAGGTCCCTTGTTCTGTCTAGCTTGCATATATCTTGGTGCAGGGAGTAGGGGGGAATTGTTTTCTGCAGGGTATCCATGTTGCCATCCATCTGCAATAAGAAGATAGGCTTGAGTTGATAAACTCAAGGTAGAATAATTTATCTGAGACATTGAACATCTGGGCAACTTCGATGGTCCCCCCGGTTAAAACTTAACTCCAGGCTGTTTACATGCAGCAGGCATAGAATATGCTTGTATGAGGGCTGCAAGTTACTTCTATATAAAACAAAATAGGTCATCACTGTGTTTTCTGGCTCCAAGGCTGGGTGGCACAATGAGGCTCATGCCATATGAGAGACAGCTCTCTTCTCCCCACACATGTATAACAGTCCATAGCACCCTCCAGGGACAATCATCCAAACAGAGGCATTGCCTAGAAAAGACCTACCTGACCCAAACAGAGCTTTGCTGAGGCAGGTGCTAACTACTAATCAGTGGGGATGACTATGGGAGGATGCTTGAGCCCATGCTATGACCATAGTTACTGGTTTAGACATGGCCACCCACTCTCTGATGGAGATAGGGTGTGAAGGGATAATGATAGTTGTGTGACCAAGGGAAGTGTTTCTGCTTGTACAGCAATGTACTGGATCTACAGATGAATCTGCTGCACCTGAGAAGGCTCCTTACAGAGATTGTCAGGCAATATGACAAGAATTAGGAGATGGCAAATAATTTGGTTAAGCTAAAACAAAAATGAACTCAGGATTAATAAAGGAAAATAAAGATTTAGCACAACAAACGTGTCATGAAGGTGTTACAGTTCAAACTGTCAGACACACAGAGGAACTGGAGCATGAATCAGGCAATAATCCAGGTGTGAGACCACTTGGCTGCAACGGGCAAGACTGGTTTAGAGCAGGGATTTAAACCTCCATCAACTGCAGCCCCTGACAGGACATTGCTAATTGAAGTACTGGGTGCTTGAGAGGGATGCTCTCTCTTCCCAAGCAAGAGTCAGAAGTGGTGCCTTGATAGAAATATGACTAATCTCAAAAAACTTGTATTTCCACAGTGTAAATTCCATTCCTGCCAAATTCTAATTCATACCATCCCTGTGGAATTTCAAAGGTATTTAGCAGTGGCTGGGATCAAGGGCTGCTTCACAGAGGAATGTAAAATCCCTCAGAGCACCATGACACAAAGTAAGATCCTGCTAGTCTGCAGTACCCCTTGGGCAAGGAGAGTTTCCTCTCAATTCTGGTCTGCTTCCCTTAGCATGAGCTGTCTTGCTTATAAAGTGGATCTAGCAGTTCCAAATGGGCTCAGAGCACCTCGAGCTGATTGTACCTACCAAGCACATCATGCTGACACTTTACTGCAGAGGTTGCACTGGTTAGCTGTCAAGTCTATTTGCATCATAAACAACATGGTAAGTTTGATAACCTGCAGCAATCAATAATGGCTTAGGGATATAAAGTCCTTCACTCAGTGTGACCACCCACCCTTGCAGTGTCTAGGATGCATTGAGTAGTGCATGACTGCCTGAAGGTGCCTGTGCAATACGGAGAGAGTGGCAAGCAGACACTGTGGGCAGCACCCATGTGGGTACCTAAATAATGACGTTGGGGGGCTGCTGTTGCTAATAGATGTTCAGTAAGAGGCATTATAATCTTGTTGGAGGTTTGACTGGTTTATCTTGCTCTCTATCCCATATGACTCCTTTTTTTAGGTTAATTGCCAATATTCCTTTCTGCTACTTCTTTCATGTACTGTATTAGACTTGCATGGGGAAAAGGGAAAAAAAAAAAGAGGTGGCCATGGGCAGAGCTCAATAGCGTTATGTCTCATATGGCTATAGAAAATGTTAAAGTCAGGGGACGCGTTTCTCCTGTCCTTAGTCCAGAAGGATGAGTACTTGGCTCACTTCCTTGGCATCTCCAACAACCTTTGTAAACTTTTATGCAGATTTGGAGACCTAGAGGTCACTGGCCTGTGTAGTACACCCAAGGAAGAACATAAGGACTGTAAAATTCAGCCTCAAGTTAAAAATTCATCTGTAACTTCATGGTCAAAAAGCCCAAATCATTCATGCTTACAAAAGCCTGTCATACTCTTGCATTACTTTCCTGCTTCCCCAGCCATCACCCCCTCCTCAGCATTGGCACCTGAGAACAAAGGCAATTCATTGCTTGGTGCCCAATTTGTGGGTAAGCCTGGTGGGTGCTGTCTGCATGAAGTCCCACTCTGTGCTCCATTTCTGGTACCCTTGCCCTGCTGTGCACTAATAGAAGAGCATCCGTAAGCAAGATGGGCTCTAGCTTAGTTGAAATCTAGGTTGGTTTAGTCAGCTCAGGAGTGAAAGGAGGCTTTCAGTAACATTCAGAGGTTTCTGGAGTTTGTGGTGGACTCCAGCACCACTGAACAGAATGAAAGTGATGGACTACGAGGTGAGACTTGTGGCACAGTCTTTGGCACCCCCAATCATGATGCAGTTATGCTCCCAGGGGAAAGAGCAAATGACCTTACACTAACCAGCTGTGGGATCATGTGGCCCTTTGACATAGCAGGTTGCTTTTTAACCCTGGTAATTGCAACTGGGTGTCAGTTCTGAAGCAAACAAGGTTTATGTATTTTGTACCTTACTGACTTCCAGCCATTTAGTTCACAATTGTGTGAAAAGCAAAATTTCTCTTGAGAAAAACAGAGCAGAATCAGGACCACAGGAGGTGGGAATCTGCTGCCTGGATAGTACCATGTTCTCCTTCAGCCCCTCTCTGGGCCCATTCTGGTTAACTCTTTGGAAGGGGAGTTCCCTGTCCCGACGCTGTCAGCTGGGGGGAGGGGAGGCTGTTTGTTTTCCTTAGCATTTTATTTTTGTACATAATTATTAATTATTTTTTTGTGGCCTTGAGTGTGGCTGTTTTGAAAGTAGCAGACCCCAAAATTCGTTAATTGTGTGAAATGGAAGGAGAAAAGTGTGAAATTGTTAACAGTCTGTTTGGGGCTGATTAATAGAAATTTCTCCTGACAGTCCCCGGGCCCTTCCGGGGGTCACTGGAACAGAGCAGCTGTAAAGACAGCAGGAGCAATTTAGAAGCTGCCCAATGGCGACCGTGCAGATTTCAGAACAAGTGGGGAGAGTCCCATGCCCTTATTCAGACCAGTGGGAGATGATTGGCCACCACGGTGTCACGTTAACATGCAGATTAGCCCCAGAGGTGCTCCCATCGGCCTCAAAAGGGTTATTTTTCTGTGAAGGAGCTTATTGTTACTACTGTTTTCAAGTCCTCCAGTAATGTCACCTATAAAGCTGGTTCTGCTGCGTTGCTGCATCTCGCTGGTTGTGCTTCTGCTAAACAGCAAAGTGCTAGCAAGGATAAAGCCCTGCGGTGGAAAGCGTATGCCACTGTGGTGAGGCTGGGAGCAGATTGCTTTGCTTTCCTTCCTCCTCCACGGCTGAAGAGTCACCAGCCAGAGCCAGAGCTAGGGCTGGATGCGGTGCTTGGGGCTGCTGCTGGGTGAAGTCCTCAGTGGTGAAGGCAGCCCAGCACTGAGGACCAGGGAGGTTAGGTGCCTGCTCCTGCAAGGAGGAATATTTCCCTTGGGTCTCACCAGGCACCCCAACCTAAACTGCTGACTTTTTTTCTTCCTCTTTTTTGTATATATATATATATATATATGTATATATATATTTTTTTTTTTTGGGGGGAGGGGGGTGGAAACAGCTCTGTATAGCCAAATGGTTTCTCCCTAAGAAAGATAAAAACGAAAACATCAAAGTACATGTCCCCACACTGACATAAGGCTAGAATAATGGTGACGTGGTAGCTAAAGACTGGGACAAATACTGAAAGTAATTCACTCCCTTCCATAACAATGGGGCATGTGTGACAATGATATATACCAGGAGGCGAGGAAAGCCACTTTTGTTGGGTAGTGATACCTCGCAAACCCAATTGTAGGGAGACCAATACTGTCATAGGACAATTATCAAAGACCATCAGCTCATCATATTTTCATACCATAAGCAGCTCAAGGCGCCGGAGCTGCCTCTCCAGCAGAAAGCCTCACGCGGAAATTTGAAGGGTGTGAAATTGACATGATTAATAATTATAGTTATTAGCACATGTACCAGCTGCTCATGTATGGCTTAGCCCGTGATTTATGGGGCCATAAATGCCCATATCTGCTTCTGACGTGGAAAGGAGAAGGGCACGCAGTCATGGGCAGAAAGCACCATCCCGGTGCCAGGAGCTTTCCTCCCCACCACCCCTGACAAAATTAAAACAACAAAAATGGGCCAAAAAGTCACCCCTGCTCCGCAGCAATGGAAGGAGCCCTTTTGTTCACATGTCTGCCTTAACGGCGGCTGAAACCTGTCTGCTCAATGTCCACAAAGCCTTTGAAGTTTGGATCCCAGCTAACAAGGGCTAGAGTTTTCCCTCCCCCACACAACTTCATGCTGTTGCCAGGCTGCAAACAATCACCATACATATTACAGATGAAACCACGAGGACCAACAACAGAAGAAGCAAAAACTAATTGTCTAGATGCCAGAAGTTAAAGCCTTTGTTTCCAAATGTAATCTGATTCCCTCTCTCCCACTTCCCCCCCCAGCCCCCTTCTCCATTTACAACGTGGTTCATCATAGCAAATGATTTTACTTTGAAACAATCTGAACAAATGGTTTGAAATGGCCACACACACAATATCACCACCCTGCCCTGGTAGATATGACAGTGCATTAACTCTTCTGAGGTCATTCTTGACTTCTGAAGACTTACAATAATGGCTTTCTCCCCCTGCCCAAACATGAAAACCTGGTTAGCACTACAGGGAAGAATCACGACCTGCCCCTGCCTGTGAATGTGCAGAAATGAAGCAAGGAATGATGCAGAGCTGTTTTTCCATAATATTCATAGTGATGGACTAGTTGCATCTTGTTTTCAGGCAGAAGCCGAAGCCGGTGCCCTATCTTACAGGTGCCATTTCCAGCCTACGTTAAATCCAGTAATAAAGCCTCACCCTTACTCTGGATCAGGTGGTAGCAGAGTGCATGGCAAACAGACAGAATGTGCCCCGACTACCTCTTGTGACCCCCACCATTTCATTGAGCCTGCTGATCTCACACTGACCTGGTGGGCTAGAAAACTCAGTGAGATGAAGGATTTCCTGAAGGATGAAGACAAAATAACCCAGCGCAGTAGTGCATCTCAGGCCTAAAATGATATCAAAATAGTGGAACAGCCTCCAGAAAACACTGGAGTTGGGATGCTAGAAGTGGGAAAAAAGGGGTTGTGTCACCATATTTTATATCTCTTCCATTCTACAATGCAGTGACTAAGTGGTGTAGCAGGATAACAGCAAATGCACTGGGATGTCAAATGGGTTACTGAATTGTTCTGCTTTTAAATGGACTCCATGTAGTTCCCATAGTTCAAGGTAGAGGAAAGACCAATGTCAGTAAAATAACTTAGTGTAAATAATTTATTCAGTGAATCTCAAAGAATTGATTTATATTTCTTTTCCTTTGGGAAACTACTTTGAGTCAAAGATTTAGTCTCTATTCATGTAAAAGGTTTTGTTAAAAAATGGCCATATTCTAAGGAAAGAAAACATTTGCCATAAATGTTTAGTCAAAAGACAATGGTTTTCCACTGATAAGCTGTTTTAGTAGGAAAAATGAATCAGTCTTTAAATGAAGTAGTCAACATGATCATACTGTGCTCAGTTATTATGCGCCTTTCCTTCAGTATTGAAATGCACCCTTAAAAGAGATTGTTTTTTCTTGTGTGTATTTATTGTTCCTGTGCATACTGAAGAAGGCCTGATTTTGAAGTGCAAGCTACCAGTGGTAATTTGGATGCCTAGTGTTGCCCATTTCCACATGTATTGCTGGATCTGTATCCCAAACAAGAAAATTTTAGTCTCTTAAATTTAAAGGGGCCCTCCATTACACTGAATAACAGCCAAGCTATAGTCAAATATGAGCTGTGCACAGCTCAGATGCTTTTATCTGGTTGAATACAAGAATAACTGCGTGAAATATGAAGGCCTGGGGGCAGAGGTCGAACTAAACCATCTAATGCTTCTTTTTTATAATCTGCTGCCAGATGGTTTTTTTACTCATCCCATTCTAAAGCAACCTTAAAAATCCCTTTCCAAAAATTCATCTTCTGTGTGTATGCACATGTATATGTATGTGTGTAAATCAGAAAGCCGTGGAAACATAAGGCAGATTCTCAACTGTTTCATGTAAACCATCTCACCAGCTTTTGGCAAAGATCAGTGATCAGGCAGAGAGATTAGGGATTCTTCATACTGTGACCTTGTGCATCCAAGGTAGATGACAGTCACAGATTCTATAGTCTCATATATGTATGGCAAGAAACAATCAGATTTTTTTCCTCTACATCTGTGTGTATCTACTGACAAACGTGGGTATATCTGTGTAATTTTACTTACATTTTAAGTATAAAATAATTCTTAAATATGCGATTATACTGGAATATTCCATCCCATAAGCCATGGGACGACATTGGGGTGAGAAAAGTTATCAGCAAATATGAGTTTATTGACATTTTTATGAAGAAGTTTATGTGTAGAAACAGAAATTAAATATATGTATAAACATCTATATGCATCCGTGTCTGCATTGTATGTATGTAAATATAACACATACAATTTTTTTCACTGAAAAGCTGAAAGAGAATGTAAATATAGTGACCAAAAAGTATCCTGTTCAGGTAAGTAAGGTAAACTGACTTACATATTCCCACAGAAACTCTGAATTCTGAACTATAAGTGTTTTTGTTATATTCAGGATGTAAACCAAAGGGAATTATTCAGAAATAGTTAACTGTTGTATTCAACTACTTAATTAAAATGTCACAAAAGCTTGAAAAAGCCTTTATATTTTATATTAATTCACATTTGGCCTGTTTCGACTTAATTCTCAAGCAATATAACAATATGTATACTTCACTGAAGTGACACTGATTTTCACAGCTGAGATTTGACTAGACTGAAAAGTCTTTGTTCTTATGCAACATGAGTGATTTTACAATATGCTGGTAATATCTATTATAGGGCTAAGGGAAGGAAAGTGGAAAGAAATCTCATTATAGTGACGAAGAACAAGATCTCTTTCACTTTCTAACAAACAAGTTAAGAAATAATGACACAGTCTTACAATAATTCTGTAACCTGTATGTGTGGCAGGTAATAAATCAGGAGATACACCAATGTAGTAGCATAACGAAGGACAGCTTGTGAAATAACTTTGGCTTCTGGATATTTCACTTGATTTCATAACAGTCATGTATCAGATAAACTGGAGGATATTTGCTGGAAGTTTGATTTTATGTAGTGTTTAGAAAAAAATTAGGAAATATGTGACTTCCTTAGCAAAAGCATCCAGAATAAAGAAAGAGGTGACATAAATAGCCAAAGTAGCTCACATACAGTGAAAACCATATATGCTTATAGATAAACATGTATGTGCAGAAGCATATGTGTGCCCATGCATGTGTATGCATATTTAAATATATGCCAATCTGTGTGAGAGTATGCAAATGATTTGCCCTCATTCAGTGATCTCGTAAGTTACCTCTAAGATGAGCGAATGAAATGCCATTGCTACATGGCTTCAGCATTTTTCCCTCCCTCTCTTACCTGGAGCCTTTGCTATGTTCCATTTAGAGGGCTGCACTGTGAAAACTGTCCCCTTATACCCCTCAATTCTGCATCTTTCAAGCACAGAAGTTCTCATTTTTTATTTTTTTTTTTTTTTTTCTCTTGGGTTGTTCAGGAGTCCAGAAGCAGATCAGGAAATCAAGCACTTAGATTAGGCTGGGACAGACAGGATTCAGAATTTGTAAAGGAAGAGAAATTTAGTAACAGCTTTTAATAAAGGTTTTCATTATCAATCAGATGATAAAATCAATGAAGTTTCAAAACAGTTTTAGTGGCCAGTGGGACCTGGCTGCCTCCGTGAATGGATATTTCAGAAAATTTATTGGATTTAAATAAAGTGGGGAGAGATATTGCATCTAGGAAAAGAGCTGGAGAAACACAGGTGCTGGCCTGACAATATAGGTAGAGATAACTGTAGGCAGAAAAAGTCTAAACATGACTCCTGGAAAACAGACCTCTACAAGGAGCATTTATAGCCATTCAACACCAATCATAACTATTTAGCTAGTTCAATAATATGTTATCTAGCTAGTCTGCAATTTTCCTAAAGAACAGTTATGCAGAAATGGGCATCTGCTTAGATCACCCAATTCAAAACAAACCATTTGCATAATAAATATTTGCAGAGGAGCAAGTGGGTGGGGTTTAGGCGAGTGCACAGATGAACATAAAAATCAAATATGGTTCGAAAGAAACTAGGCTTAATTACTGGAGGAAAACAAAACAAAACAAAGCCCCCGTATATCTTCAACTACTTTAAAAATCATTGCAAAGATCTCTAATACATCCCTTCGCCTCCTTCCAGGGTCATCATTTTCTTTCTGTTCCTCACTGACTAATAAAAAGGAACTTGTGGGCTTATTCCAATGCTCTGAACAATTTCATCTGCAAGCAAATAGTTTGAGAGTACACATGTGTGTTTCTGTGTGGATGCATGATGGCAAAATGCCAGGGTGTACAGTGCTGTTCCCAAATAAAGCTTGCTTTATGATGACACTTAGGTTAAAAAAAAAGCTACTGCTTTTTTAGTATCAGAAGTTAAGCCAGACATTGCTCTTGCACTGAGTCCCAGCACGCATTGTGAGAAATTCAGTGACACTTTTTACCTCCCATGGTCTCCTTCCAGCTGTAATTTGTCTATCACTAATGTGATTAACAACTTATTACCTTATATCCTCCAAAGGAAATACTGGTTTCTACCTTGTTTCCATAGTTAGTGGTAAAGTAGCAACGGATGAAAAGTAGTTTGACTTGTTGATAGTGGCAAGCTCAGAAAAGCCTGGGAAAGGGACAGAATCAAGAGAAGAATGCTAAAATGAGCAGAGAGAGGTCTAGAATAGGGATAAAACCCCCAAACCAACCAACCTTCAAAAAACTCCAGCTGTCTTTCTTGGATCTCAAGACAAAGAAATTAAGTTAGGAGGATGCTAGAGAAAAGGAAGACAAGTAGCATGGCAGCATAGCCAGGAAAAATCATTGTAGCAAGGTCCTTGGCATGTTCCCAGCATGAGGAAACTTGATGAACATTTAATCCAAGCACATTCTTTATGGGGCTTCTGCCTCTCTTAGCAGCACAGAAGCTCATCCACGGTGAGGAGGGTATTAAGAGCAAAGTCTCCATATGATCTCTGCATGGCAATATGTAATGGTGACATATTAAATATGACTAAAATTTTCTTCAGAACCGAGTTTACAAAAATACATGCTCAGCTGTGGTCAGCAAACAAGACCATAATGTGGTGTCTATCACAGCATAAACAGTGTATTAATGGAGCCATTAATCACCATCAAAACTGTATTAGGAGTGAAGATAGCCAAAGAGAGCTTAACTGACAGCAAGTGGCCATAAACCTGTCCAAAAACTAATTTGATTACCATCATACCAGCATCTGTGCCACTTATGAGGGTTCATTTTTTTGATGAAATTAAGCAGACAAGTCGTTCATGCGTATAATAGACATCTAAATCACGGTAAACATGTTGCTGGCAAGAGAAGTAGTTAAAGAAAGTGGGAGACTGCTTAGCAGGTGAAATTCCAGGCAAAATGCACTGCTAGTGTCACAACAGTTGGTTAGAAAACTGTGGTCAAACTCGTCTTGCCAAGCCGAGAGTGAGAAATGTTTTGGATCCACATTCAACAGAATAAATGCTGCTGAAAGTCAGGGGATGTCGGGAGCCTCTAGCTATTTACAAGAAGGACGGCTTTTGCCAATATAAACTCCTGCTCTTTATCGACTATAAATATTCCCTACAAACAATCTGTTTTATTCATAGACAGTTGGGCCCATTATGTTTTGGTCTTGACAGACGGGACAGTAGGATGCTGCATTTAAATGACACAGACTGTATAGGAATGTATTTCCAGATGATGACTGAGCCTGGAGCTTCCACATAAATCAGGCAAGGCAAATTATTCTGTAAGAAATATGTTCAGATTTCAGCCTCATAAATACAGAGAGAAACCAAATTTTCAGGACTTCTTAACTTCTATGTGAGCATTTTAATTATCATTTTAGACAAATACCAGGAAATTCATGTTTACTATTAGCAAGCTTATGCACATGAGAATTCTCTCAGGAAAGTGAAAGATAATGTTGTCCCACCTACACATAACTAAAAGGTTCAAGTCTGAAAAGATCTCCATTTTGGAGGTCAGGAGTAATTGGATTTTCTGGCATAACCAAACTGTCCAATTGCTGAAATGAATATAGACTAAAAATCACAGTTTTCCCACTTGCTTTACCATGCTGCTGATATAGGTAGGGGTGAATGTGTAGCAACATGCAGAGCTACAACTGGAAAGAAGAGACCAGAGCTCATAGCTCAAACAAGCAAGTATTTGAGAACCAGGTGGATGTTTGAAGATGTGCCCGCTTTAATTTGCCATCTCCGAATAGACTTCACATGGCTGGAGATCTTAGGGCACTTCAGATGTATCCCATGTAGGTGCTGTACATATGCTGAATGCATAATATAATTGAATATGGAACAGAAAGGGGATCAGTCCCTGGAGAGGGAGATTGTTTCTTCAAACTAGACATTAATGATAGAGTGAGTGACATTTATCTCCAGCCCTTTCATGAATCACTGGGATACAAACAGTGAACACCTTGCCTTTGCTGTGAGCTATGCCTCAAGCCATGGGAAGCTGCCTGCCATTCACAAGCCAGTGCCTTGTAGGCAGCTCCATCTTACCTGAGTTCGCAGATGGGCCATTCCCCAGGTGGGTCTGGCAAAACACTTCTCATTAATCATTGCTTAAAGCCCTCTCAGTGGGAAGACCTCAGGTTAGACATCATTTGGAAACAAATTGGGTGAAAAATAGCTCTGACAATAAGGAGCCCACACAGAATTCCCCTGTGAGAGCTTCAGCGGTGCGAAAACAGACTCTTCCAGGACACTAAATGATCTGTCAGTTAGCAAATGACATTATAATCCAGTTTTATGCCACAGACAAATCAAAGCCTTTGCTGCACTTCCTCATTTTCTCCTCTATTTCCCCCCCTTTACCTTCTTTAAAGTGACTGAATATTTGAGTTAGGGGAGGAAAGAAAAGGATCTGCTAC
Source organism: Loriculus beryllinus (assembly GCA_039877255.1). Classification (NCBI taxonomy): domain Eukaryota; kingdom Metazoa; phylum Chordata; class Aves; order Psittaciformes; family Psittacidae; genus Loriculus; species Loriculus beryllinus. The sequence continues at coordinate 60,294 of JBCJKH010047452.1, forward strand.
AGAATTTACAAAACATACCCTTATTTTTCAGTAAGGTGAAATAACATGGAATTACCTAGAGAGAAAATGAAGTATCTCAGAAAGGAGGCAGACAGTTTAGGCCTGTGCTTTGGGAAAGAGACTGATATTTCTGCTCTGTTTTCTTCCCGACTGCTCTCCCAGTCCCCTTTGACTGTGCCTTTGATTTTTGTGGGCAGAGATTCTGATTCTGCACACACCTGACTTTCTGGAGGTAAAGGACTTGGTGACAAGCTTAAAAATAAATACCTTGTGTTTGAACAAGGGCTGTAATAGCAACAGCACACTTGCTTATCTCATAGCCAATGTAGTAGGATTTCTACCTGTGCAGCACTCTGGAGACTTGAAAAACTATTTACACAGTGAGAGTAATCTTAGGGAAAAATTAAGGTAGAGGTAAGACAGTTAAAGGAAGTAATTCTGCTTTTTCTGGAACACATCGCAGGTATCTGCCAGTATTAACAGTCCTGAAACAGAAAGGAGTGAACCCCAAGTCCACATCCATTTCCCAGACAGATAGACAATTTACAAAAGCTGGGACAAACCTAAGTCTTGCAGTGTTGTGTCTCTTCTCCTGCACTAGCAGCAGAAACGCACTCACAATCTACCAGACACATCTCAAGTTGACAGGCAGGCTGCCCAAGCTCTCTGTTGCTGCTGTTGCTGGCAAAAGGGTGCAGAACCCAGCATGGCAGCAGGGTTCCCTCTTCTGCTCTAGTTTCGGTGCATGTGCTGAAGTCCTGCTGGAGTAATTTTTAAAATGAAGCTTTAAAACGAAGTATGGACTTAGCTGCTTTTCTGAATGGAGACTACTGTCACTATTTCAAAGCAAAATCCTTGTGCACTCAAACAGTGGTCCTGGCCATTTATTCCTTGTTAAATGATGGCATTTGTTTCTAAAGCTGACACTTCATGCCAGTGGTAATTCTGGGTCCTCAGGTGCATTAAATGTTGATTAACTGAAGTAAAATTAAAACTTATGTTTCTTCTCTTCTTCCAGCATTGTTTCTTTTCTCAAGTGTACCAAAGGTTAAATTGACTCATCGACAATAAAAAAAAAGGGAGATGGTGACTATGCAGCATAATTCACCCAAACTGAACAGAGAGGAAAAGTATAATTTGGAGCAAGCCAGGTGCCCTTCATTGAAAAACACAGAGTATAGCCCAGCTACTACACACATGCATAGACACAGGAAAACCCCACTGCAATAAGGGACTGAAACTTAAATGGTAATTGTTAAAACTCAGGTTTTGCTTCTTCATGATGTCTCACACTGACTTAGCTATGTGAATGCCTGACTACATAATACACTAGAAAAAGTTAAGCTGTTTTTTAATGGGTTCCAGCTATGACACCCAATGTCCTTGCATGATGTAAGAAGGTGGGTTTTTTTTAAGTCTCTCCATTGAAAGCCCAAACACAACAGGTCTTGGAGTCTGCATAGCAGAAGTTTATAGCAGTCTGAATTCATATAAGCCACTATCAACTGGAATCATCTCCACATGGCAGCGATACCAAATGTTTTAAGACACAGGGACTGTGCAATAACCTGTTGAGGTTCTATCCTGATTTTGCCTTCCCACTTGTTCTCTTGCTTTTACCCAGGGACCTCTCTGTCAGTTTTCTTTTCTGGAGTGAATCAGTGACTTCTGTCTACCATCTCTATAGGCTGCCTCAGCTTTCTTACCCAGGGGCTCAACACAAAGATTAGTTGGCCCAAATACAGAGTTAACTTTTCTTTCAGTAAGACTCATCTGGAACACAGGTGAAGGACTCAGCGCGGTCCATGCTGAAGCTCTCTAAGCCCTCTCAGTACCCTATCTAGAGTATACCAGAGCGTCTCCCAGCATGAGTGTTTGCAAAGAAATGAGAACAAAGTAAATTATTTAGCAAACACGCAGCCCACCTGTACTATTCCTTCTTGCTCTCAGAACCACCTTGCACCACAAACAGCTTGCTGAAATCAAGTTTAAAATTGACAGTGTTTCCATGACATACTGCTGTCAGATTTCCAGTAATGGCCTCAAGGTGTTGAGAAAGGGACACTGATCCAGCACTTGTCCCAGCTTAGTACGTTTGTACCTCTCTACTGGCCTCTGGAAATGTCGGGGATGCAGGAAGCATCACTCATCACACAGAATTAGTGAGTGTGTTCACATGGCAGCCCTGCACGGCAGCCCTGCACAGCATCCAGCAAGTAAGAAGATTTATTGCTTTATTTGACACTCTGTTATTCACTAACTGAGCATGACACATCTGGGACTAGAAACCATCTATTTGACATCAATGAGCCTTTTTTGTATTGATTGAGTTTATCCAGTTCATGCCCAGAATACAACCTGGGTAAGGAAAGACTTCCAAAATGGGCTGGAATGTGAACTGCTGGCTTATTTTTTTTCCCAGGAAAATGAATATGATGGTCAAGTGACCTCATATGTTACAGAGCAAGGAAAGGTGATGTCAGTCATTTCAGCACCATCTTTCTTGTCATAAGCCACCATAATGATGAGACACCATTTCTTTAATGCTGATAGACTGGTGGGGAAGCACAGGTCAAAATGCCATAAATAATGACAGCAATGTCTGGAATCTGAGTGAAATTAAATTACCTTGCCCAGCCCATAGATGAGATCACACAGGACACGAGTTGCACTGCTCAGGACATGATTTTCCATGTTTGCTCTGCAGAGCTGGAAACAACGTTCTTCCACAATTGCTTTTTCCCTTCTCTAATGGTATGACAAGCCAGTTGTGTGCACGGAACACCAGCTTGTTCTGAACTAGACACAAAATATGGAAAATCAAGAAAATCTTATCAGTCTTACACAGAGCTTATACTGAGCTCTGAATGCACTTTAGTTACATAGGCAGTTTGGGCTATCACTGGACTAATGAAAGAAGTGACGCTTTAAATGACAGTGCAACACTGTCAAACAAACCCCTTGCTGTTTGGGCATTAAATCAGAACCAAAGGGTGAGCTCATGCTTCCTAAATGGACAATTTTTTGTTTTTCTTACTTGCAATCGCTCCCAAGTCTGTAATTAAGCTGCCCCCTATGCTGATGAGTTCCAAGACCTTTTTACTGCTGCTGTTTTGCAGATGTAGAAAGGGAATTTGTGCAGCAGGTGATTTTAACCTGGATTTGCAGCTCTTTTTAGCTACCTCATCCTGAAGAAGAACTCTCACCTCCTTTATATGTAGATATCGATATGACAATGTATAACCAAATTATTCTGCAGAGAAACTGTAGACAGGAAGGTGAGAGAAAGAAGTGAGCTGTCACTATAAAAATATG
>JBCJKH010047452.1:73752-89433 GCA_039877255.1 Loriculus beryllinus
CTTGAGTAATTAGTTGACATAAAGTGTCTATATTGAGCCACTGGACTATCGGAGTGAGGACTGGCACCATATAATCTAGCCCTCCAAAAATCCCAGATCCTTAGTTTTGGAAACTGTTATATATATCTAATGCTTCCTGATAAAGCAGTCTGATACTCTTCCTGCTTAAATCAGTGACAGAATTGCCACTGACCTCAATAAGAACAAGGTTCCAACACAACTAACCCAAGGCTTTATTATTTCCAATTGTTTTGGGTACAAATCACAGGCATTAAGAAATGTGTCTCCACCTCAAAATTAAATCCTTTGGGTGTGCAGCAGAAGATAAAACCCCTTTGCACAGAGATAGCACTTTCTGTTTCAATTCATTTTACAATTGATTATACTTTGCAATCCTTTCAGTAAGATAACCACATCATTCTACAGACTGGAAAACCAGCACAGAGTCATTTGCCCAGTGAAGCATGGCTGAAATTCCAAAACCCAGCCCCTGCGGGTCCATGTGCCTCTGCTGCTGGGAAGAAGTAAGCTCACAAGTCTCTGTAACGAATCACCATTTCTCTTCATGAGAACTGAGCTACAGCTCCATAATCCTTTGTTAACATGCACATCTGTGATCTGATTCCACAGAAGAAAAAGAGGTTATGATTTACTGTTCAAGGTTCAATCCCAGTCTGTTGAGCCTGCCTCACATATCAGTGTCCAAAAGCTTCTCCAATCCAGCGGAGTAAAGCTTTGGCAGTGTTTCTAATCCTAAAGAACATTTCCAGACTCAAACCTTCTTTGAAATAAAGCATTCCAGTGCTTGGGCGAAGCACCTGTAATCAGCATCTGAAATTTCCCTGTTGCATGAATACACTTCCTCAGAGCTTCCCCTGCCTTTTGGCTTGTCACCAACTTTGGCTACAGTCAGCAGAAAAAGCAGAATATTTATTCTTTATTCACAACTAGCAGCAGGTCCCTGAAAACCACCAACTCATACCAAGCCATTTTCTTAGCCTTCACTCCTTTTTTGTAAGTGTTGCTGGTTCCATGTTCATGTTAGCAGAGCTGCTGGAGAGGAGTAAGGCTAAATATGAATACGTGAGTGGCTACATTGAGGCTTTTTCAGCAGGATTTCAGGAGCTCCACTATAACATTACCTGCACCTGCCTGCTCTGTGACAGCTTCCTTTGCACATTGAGTTTTCCTGAATTGCAAAACCAGCACACCTCCTCCAAGACCAGCTCACTTTTATTTATGAGTTTGCAAGGCACAATGATGAGCAGCTATGGAAACTTTTCTCACCTGCAGCTTTTCAGAAGAATCCACCTATTTTGAAGTAGGGACTTATTTTGTTCAGGCAATTGCTTTTATCCTAAAAGATATTAAAATCCTTTTAAAACCTGTAATGGTATACACAGTCTCTACTTAGCTTTTATTGTTAATAAGCATGGGAAACAAGTAACTACTATCAACAAACAAGTTAGAAATTAGTCTATTCATTGTCTTTGCTGAAGTCACTTCACATGTTGCGCTGTGAAATCTTTTGTGGAATGATCACTGACCAGCCATGCTTGGGATCCACATTTTTGTCTCATCCCACACTTGTCACTCATGCTTACAAATAGTCTTTACTTATGTATAGGATTAGCACACTCTTAATTTCAGAAGAGTGGCAGTCAGAATACAGGTAGCTTAAAATATCTGTTTCTTCCCCTGAAAGGGATATGCTTTGCATTAGCAGAAAGAAAGCTGTATATAATGGTAAAAGCTTTAAAGTGCCAGGGAAAGGTAATGCTTTTTAGCCAGACAGTGTTTTGACGGGATGAGCATGGTGGTATTTCTGTAACACTCTGCGAAACATTAATGACAGTGTCTGATATTTTCTTTCCTTCAAAGCCAACAGCAGAAAAACAAGGCACTTATTTAAAATTAAAACAACAACAAAGAAATAAACAAAGAAAAACAGCCCTTCACAGGACAGCCAGTCCAGGTGCTGTGTTGAGCTGGAAACAGACTAAAGCTACTGGCAAAGACTTCCCTTTGGGCCTCAAACAACCTGCAAAAAGTTATCTTCCAAAAATGCAAGTCTCAGTTTCTGCCACATAAATCTGTTCCTATTCTGGATTTTGTGGAAGAGATTGACACCTTGTAGTGGTGCATCCAGGCAGAGAGTGAAGCTCTTTATGTATTAAGGGTAGCTTGAAGTCACTTAAACCTACTGACCAGACCTATGCCAGATGACACAGCACTACACATCAGAGATGCACTCACAAGGGCAATCATGGTAAGGGATGAGCCCTGAAAAGGGCATGACAGTAAGGGCTGCCCAGGTTAAGGCTGGCGCCAGGGAAGGCCTCTCTTACTAAATGACTCAGGAGTTCACATCTGCCTGATGGCACCACTGGCAGCTTTGTACTGGCATGCCAGCAGTTCTCCCCCAGAGTAGGCCCCAAAAGATGGCCAATCTTTTGTTGGCCCCATCATTTTTCAATATTCTGCCCCACTCTCCTTAATCAAAATCACATCAAAGACCCAAACCAGATTGATTCACATGTGAACACTACCCAAACTTTCTTCCAAGGGGGCAAATACTTGTCTTATGCTCCTTTGAACCCACTGTTGCCCGTTTACTTGTATTTACTTTTCATGGCCTATGGCTGAACCATGGAAATTAGAAAACAAACTCCTATTCAGCAAGTCATGTCAAAGGTGACCGCTATGCCAGAGATTCGACTGTGGGACAAACATCCCTCTGATCAGAGGCCTCTTCTGCAGTGCTGCTGTCTCCACAGTTACATACCTGTCTGCAGAAGCCTTTAGTTTATCTTGTCTATGCTGGAAGTCCTAGACGATGCCATCAATCTGAGAGATGAGGGGGATGCTCCTTTGACACTCGCACAATGGCTGCAGTGCGAGAGAAAGAAAATCAGCTCCCCGGTGAACCGCCTCCCTTTGAACCAGGCAGGGAGCATCAGGGCAGTCACCATCTTCACATCCAGGTCTTGTGAACTAAGAGGCAGAGCAGGAGAGGGCACCTCGATCCTCTGCAGGGGCACAGGGGCTGCGGGCTCCCAGGGTGCTGTGAAAACACAAACTGGCTCCTACTCTTCCGCTTGTATGAGCCAGGTGGATGGCCGGAGCAGGGGGTGCAGGCCTCCCACAGGCACAGAGAGATGATGGAATCTGCAATCTCTGCTTCTAAAACTGTTTGTTTCCAGAGGCTGGTTAGGGACCCACATTCACTGTCAAGAGCAACTGAGTGCAGCAATGGTATGCAGGTACCTAAGCAGTACTATGCAGACCTCTGGTCTCTGACCTCAAGACCAGAAGAAACAGGAGTGTGTATCTCAGCAGCTGTGCAGATGATTAAACAGCCATGTCTGATCCTCCAGAGAAGAAATCTGTAAAATCCCTAATAGCCAGATTCTGTGCTTTGATATAGTGGCTTCATTTAGACCTCATTTACCAGAGCTCCAAGACAGAAAAATAATCCAAATGCGCTTTATCACAGAGCTCTCTAACCCACTTCCAATGGTCTTAGTTGTGTCTCTTCAGTGATCAAGTGACTTTTGAGACTTGCTGGCAAGAGCAAAATACAGCAGTATAGCTTGTCAGCAAAATAGGATTACCTGGGACTTTCTTACTCTTTTAAGTCCCTTGGAGGAGCTTTAAAAGTATTACAGGGCCATAAAAAGGAAACTAGATGATGTTCCAGCTAAAAGCTACTGCTGAGTCAAAGCGTGAGAGTTTACGGTGGTGATGTTGTATGCTATGATGCAACCCTCAAACATATCTGAGCATCTCAGTGTACTTCAAGCCAAGACATTGCATTCATGCCTCTTCACCAGTGCTGACGAAAGCTCTCATCTGCTCCAGCCTACTAATTCTTCCACTTTGCTGTAGCTTGGCTGCCCTGTGCCCTGGAAAAGCTGAAATTCAAGAAACTTCTCCCAGATCAGTCAACTACCTTTCACTGGTGCAGTAACAATAATAACCAGGATTGTTACAAAAATGGGGAGTCTGGTGAACATATGGTCACTGTATACATCCTCATGGTGTATAGTACAGCATCTAGTATCACAGACCAGGGAAGTCAATGAGAGACTGTGGAGTAAAAAGCTAACCAGGAATCAAAAGGCTACCACTAATTACTTTGTATTGATATTGTTCAAAGAGCAAAATGAATAGTAGGAGATACGTGTATCTGAAAATACACAACACAGGTTTGGAAGCCCAGTTTGTCTGCTATAGAGCAGTATTTTAGGCTCAGGATAATACCCAAAGAGCAGACACATATCTAAGCTGACATGCTCAGCTTTGCACAAAATCATCTGGCCCAACTTTGGTTCCACAACCAGCCTTTGCACTGAGAGCCTTAGGACATTAGAGGCTTACAATGAAACTAGAAAGGGACCAAACATTACTAGGCTTCAGAAAACGTCATGTGCCCACTTACTGCTACACTGTCTTCTCTAGAAGTCTCCTTAAGGCATAGGGGTCCAGTCTAGGCCTAGGATTCCTTCATGTAAAGCATGCGTATTTGGAATTACAGCCATGAAGGCCATAATTGATGGATTGATGGAATTTCTACAAAAAAGTGAGAGTCAAAGTTTCCAGCTGAACTTGCTTTATTAATTAGGACCTAGCCCAGGCAGAGCCTTCCTCCCTGCTCTGATGGCTGCAGATAGCTCTATTGCTTCTGCATACTGCCACACAGCCCAGTCAGTTCAGAACCCATGAGTTATACCTGTAAAGATAGCTAGTGAAAGGCAAACACATGTTAGACTGGCAGCTTTTGTTTCCCTTTTTAACCTGCTTGCTGACAGGCAGAGAGGTGAATGGCTTACTTGAAACAAGCAGCCCAGAGATGGGCTTGCAGAAGGCACTTGACCTCTGTCCTGACATGACAGCCAACAGGACTTGACGCAATACAGAACTGAACTGCTCACTTACATTTGGAGGTTGAAAGGAGACAGAACTGCTGGTTTCCTCCCCCTCACCACCTTTTCCCTATTTCTGGTGCTTTAAGCCTCTTTGCTGTTCTGCCACTAGGAGAGTAAAGCTGTGGCCAAGATGGAAACAGACCAGCGAATGGTGCCGGGGAATTCTTTGCTGGCTTACGAGCATAGCCTACTTCTTGATAGCAGCCTGCAGCATGGCAACCAGATCCCTCTTCCCTAAACCTCCAAATAATTTCCTGAATCTGAGCCTTGCAAAGGAGCGTTCAGCCACACATAATAAACTCTCACATTTCCCCTCCCTCCAGTGGCCTCAGGGCGATAGCACAGAGCTTCAGAACCGTGCAAGGCTGCCTCAGTTATCGGGAACACTCAGCACTTGTATGTGCTTCAGCATTTTAGAAATCATAGGGTTTCATCACTGCGCTGTGTTTAGCTTAGGGAGTGCAAATAAGTTCCCTGAGACTCATCTTGTGGTTAGTGCGAGCCAATGAGCAGGCTCACTAAGGGCACCACTTGCCAAAAGAGCAGATGTGTCCGAAGCCTGTACCAGTTAATTTCGTGACCTACTGAAATCACCGAGAGATTTATACTGCTAATTACTGACTTTGTTTCTGGTTTAATCATCCTTTCCTTCACCTTTCTGTAAAGCTGAGAGGGGAAAAAACACTAATAAACATCTCATCTTCACCAGGATATTGTTTCAAATATAAGCACATGAATTTAGAGATGCTTAGGCATTTAGGGAGAAAAACATTTACAAAGAAAATATTTTAACTAAAGCTTTTAGCTCAGTGGTGAGGCATATCTTAATTTCCTAGCCAGAATCCTTCATGCAGTGAAAGCAAAATGATTTTAAAATATTTTTTTCTTTTCTGGAAAGGAACAAATGAGCTGCAGTAGATTTTCTTGTAAATGCCCAGGAAAATGAATGACAGGGATGAAAGGCTGTCAGAATGTTACAAAATACACTAAGATCTTGATTCTGCAAAGTCTGACTCCCCTTTGTAAATACATTTAGCACATAATTTCATTGAAGCTGGTATGGCTACGTACATGCATAAAATCACAATGTTCAGGCTGTCTCAGGGAGCATGTTAACCTAATCCTATTCTCTAAATGGCTCCTTCTGTGATTTGCTCTGGCTTTATGTGCTGTATTCCCCCCATCCCCCATGCACCTCTGCTGCATGGTTCCCATGTTTTCCATCAGTACTGGCACTAGGCACACCATGAACACACACAGGCAGAAAGGCTTGACAAGGAGCCATGGATTAATAGAATTAACAGAAGAACTGTGCCTTCATTTTTTGCATAGCAGATCCAGCTTTGAAACTGATTCTTCCTAAAACCTTGGGCAAATTACTCAAACATCCCCTCAGGAGCGGCAGCAGTGCTTTACAGAGCTGCTCAGCAGTCTGGTAATGTCACCAAGCTGCCATGACCATCACAGAATAAAGCCACCCAAATTCATTCAGAAGAGATCTGGTTGCTAGAAAAAATATGTAGTGGGCAAAAGGTTGCATTTTGACTTTCTCATTGCAAACACTGAAGCTCAGGGAGCAAATGAGGAAACCAAAGGCAATGCAGCACATCCTTCACTGGCTGCATTGCTTGGTATGTTGACTATTTTAATGCCTCCAGGCCCCGAGATGGCACCTCTTTCTATGAATTAGGCTAGGGAAGGCAGGACTGGGACCTCTGGTTTTGGTTTCTTCCTAGTGGGCACCAGGTGCCTTGCCTCCTGTTCCTATCAGTTATCCCACCAATTTTCTGGGATAACTTGCTTGTGTGGTTTGGAAAAAGGAAGAACACCATAAGAAAAGTTGGGCTTAAGCACTGAAAGGCCTCTGTTGCTTATTGCTTTGTATTTAAAACTTCTCAAGCTGATGGCCTGGACATTAATACAGAAGTGGCACCGAAGTGCTGAAGCAATCAGTCTCAGCTGCCTCTCAGACCAGCAGCAGTGGAGCTGTTTACAGCTCCCACGATCTCCTCCTGTGGGGTCCCTGAAGTTAACAGAGGTGCAGAGCACTCAGCCCCCCAAACCAGCATCGCTGACATCAGTGCGCTGCCCAACCGGTTGTTTTCCCAATCCGGGAAAATTTGTTGTCAGGGACTTAACTCTGTATGAAAGGAATGTTGTTTCATTTCAGAACCAGAGATTTCCGACAAGACAGAGCATGAGCTTTCTGAAAGGCGAAAGCTTTTTGTTTTTTTCTCACAAACATGCTCAGACATAGCTTTCCTTTCAGCTAATTAAGCTGTTTTAAAGCAAACTGGTCAAACAGTGACATCGTGGTGGGGAGCCTTGGAATCTATTGCATGATATAGAAGGCAGGACATTTAAAGGGTGACTTCTGCCATTGTTTCCCCTGGCTGAATCTTTTCTACTTGGTCAATGCTTCCAGAGTGACCCTATACAATTGGGAGAATTCAAAGCCACTGACCTCAAGAGATGCCATTAAGAAGGCAACTGCAGAATAAGATTTCATGGTTGGGAGCCAAATTTACCTTCTCCTTCCATGCCTTGATACTTACAATATTTTATATGCATGTTTTCTTCCTGTCATTAGCATATTGCTAAACCAGCTTAATAAAAAGAGAAGGCAGATGTTAAGGCAGCATTGGCAATAACTGCATCTTGGCTGCATGGAAGAGCTACACCATTTAAGGTGAAAGCTAGAACTGCAGACAAGTCATCTTACAGCATTACTGTGGTTCCTTCAGCTTTGACAGTGAGTGATTGGTAGGAGTAAGATTCACTTTGCTAGCACAGAAGATGGACTCTGCCCAGCATATATTTTGTTAAAGAGACTATGACATCCATTGTTTTTCCAAGCTGCTGGGTATAAAATTGGTGAGTTTCAACATCTGCCAAATGACCATACAGTTTCCCATGTGCAAAGAATAGACAAATCTGAAACATTAATAACCAGAAGCACTGGCAAAAGTGTGTTACTCACTGTTTTCCTTCTGAGGACCTCAGGGAGGCCATTCAGCTGGGCAGCCAACACACAAAGAAACCTTGGGAAATCTGCAAATGGGCAAGCCACTGCTGCAGCCCCATGCAAAGCCCTGCGAAACACAGTGGCCATAGCTAGAGAATTTCCCGTGCCACTGGAGAGATGCTCCATCCAGCTGTTTTCAGTGCACCAGAGGAAGCTAAGGCTGTGCCAAGGTCCACAGCATCTGGGTCCCTTTTCACAAAGCAATCAGAAATGATTGTTTTGCCCCTGTGTGCTCAGGACACGCAAACAAAATGGAGATGGTGAAGAACCATGTTGCAACATGTGATGAACAATCCCTACGTGTCCATTTCTGCTCCTCAAGAATCTACCCACAGCCCAGCAAGCCTTCCTGAACATACCCTGCACAACTTGCAGCTATGTGGAGAGCCTGAGGCATCCGTTTGGGCAGAAGGTCTCCTGCAGGATCACAAGGATCCAGCAGCTCCCCATGCTGCATGATGAAAGCCGTGCCTCCGCCTGCACTGCGGGGCTTGGGCCAGGGTTGTCCTGAGGTCCCTCATACAGCTACAAAGGGCTGTCTTGCACTTGCATCCCATGCCATGTGTGCATATTATTTCAGAGAGTACAAAGGAAAACTCTTTTAAACAGGATCATGGCTGCTAATTATGGGCAGGGGTAGGACATCTGTCTGCCCAGAGCACTCTGTGTCAGGGCATTGCTCTGTTGAGTCAGCCTGGCCTGATCAAACAACAGGGCTACAACCGTGGCAACAGAAGAGTCAGAGGGTGATGGAAGCTGCCACATCGCAGAGGGCCAGTGCCTCCACACACCCCACAGGTAGCAGCAATCCTGGGAAGACATCACAGCTGGTTTTAAGCCATTGGGATGGTCAGAGGAACCCACCCATAGGAGTGCATCATCCTTGGGATGCCACTTTCCCCACATGTGCACACATGTGTGCTGGCACGTGCTAGCACCCTGCTCCTCTCCCCAGAGCTGAGCCCCTCGCTCCCCTTCCTGTGATGTTGCATGTTCAACATGATGACTTGCTCTATAGAAGCCATGTGTTGTCATAATGTAACATCATTAAACAAAGTGTTTAGAGCAGTTTTTTGCAGAGCCAGAACATGAACAACAAAACCCGCCAATTACAGTGTCATTTTGTGTAGTTGTTAAGGTTTCAAATGTCTCCAACTTTCTCTGGTAGGCCATATTGAGCATGTCACAGCGAACATCTGAGATAACGATTTGCTAGGCAATGTGCAATTCTCGCCTTTTTTTTTTTTTTAATATCTGAGAAGAAAGAGTTCTTTATAATAATTTGGCTCAAACGTCTACACACATTGCTCCAGCGTCTGTAGCAGCATGTGTTTCTAGGATTGTTCTGGAAGAGAAAATGCAGAAACAGCAGGGAGCAGAAGATAAACAGGCAATTCGTGACTCATTAAAACAAGCATTGGTAGCCAACATTGTGGAGAGTGTGAAGGCCCCAGATCCAACTCGCCTATAAACTTTTTTTACCAGCTGGACTTAGCATCTGTCAGAGTTTGGAAGGAGAGATAATCTGGTACAAATGATTTCAGTGTGTCTCATTTATTAACCTGCCACCTTACATAACACTGCTGATTGGGAACTGGGGGACTGGCTTGAACAGTGACACAGCTTACTGTTCAAACAGCACAACTTCACTATTAAAGATGCTGTCTTCCCTGCCTCTTTTTAAATTATAATGAAGACTGGAGCAAAAGAGATAATGAAGCAAACTTAGAGAGCAGCGCAGTTCCGAGAAACGTACGTGCAAAACAATACCCTCAGCACATCTTTCTTGCTTTGCTTTTTTGCCTTTCTAGTCCCCACTTTCCTCCACATGCTCAGGAAACCTTTTAGTCTGCTTGCCACAGGAGCTGGGATGCACACCTCTGAGTAAAACAAATGCCCTATCTCACTCCGTAAGCTACTGCCTTCTGAGTGTAATGTTACTTACTGCCTGAACGGCTCCAGGAGTAGAAAACACTGTGGAGGTCATGGCAGGCTCAACACCCCCCATAAAAATGAGCATGATTTTTTCCAAAGCATTTTAGAGAGTTTCAAATATGTTCTCCCTTTTTAATGCAGTTTCTTTCATTAAGGGCCTGATCTGTCTCTAATTAATATAGATGGAAAAATTCCTTTTGATTCCAAAAGAGAAAAGGCTGGCTCCTGACGCTCTGCATGAACTGCTGTCTTGGCAAGATTCATTAAAAATAATGCATATATATTTATCCTAGTTTGGGATTCGGCTCTTTCCAGCTCACTGAACACTTACTAGGGACTACTTGACAAATAGAAAACTGCGAAGTGGTGTTTTGCTCCTTTTCCAGATCAGATGCCATGAATTTCAAATTAATAGAGATGTTTACTCACTAATACAAAATTTACATGTATTAGCTTATAAAATATGAATATGCCAGTTTCTTGCTTCAAAATACAGTGTTGACATTTAAAAAACAAAACCTGCAGAGACTTGGGGGGGAAAAAAACAACACTCAGGCATACGAATACCTCACATTTCATTTTGGTTAGCCTATTATTTGTAGTTTTGAAACTTTATTGGTCCCCGATCTAATCTTTTCTGAGTATGAAAACATTAACATATGGTTTAACACAGCGCAGGGCTGGAAAGACCATATCCCAAATGCACATTGTATGCAGGGTGACATTCACACTAAATATCATCCCACAGGGTCTGTACTCCATTTTACCTGGGATTGGAGAGCCATGAAATCTCTGGAAAAGTTGTTCATGAGTCTGAACCAAATGGCGCGCAGTGTACTGAGATACTAGCAGCGTGTGCTGCTGCCAAAGGTTGTGGCTCAAATGTCTCTCTAAGTAACATTAAAAATCTTCTGCTTCATGCCTATGAATTTCAATATTTATAGCATTCAATAAAATGGTCCACTGTCAGAGAGAGCTGTGCCACTGTGCACTCTCTGAGCAGATGGGCTGCAATATGGCACATTTACATGGACCAGCTGTGGAGTGCAGAAATGAATGCTGGTCAGAGGCAGGCTGGAGGCGCCACATCTGGAATGCAAACAGACCTGCCTCCGCAGCCACCAGGACCTTCTCTGAGCAGGACAAGCTCTGATTTAGGGCTGCTCACCAGTGTACCTTAAACTGCATCAAGAGTCCTCATTAACACAAGAGACTACAGTGAGGTTTAGGGCCTGGAGCTTCTCTGCTGGGCATCTGTTAGAGCCCGGGGATGGCACTCTGTAGCCTGGTGTAGAAGCACCCTGGGGAGACATTCTCTTCTGTATCATGTTATGGGCTAAATTTGACTTCTTTTTTTCCTTTTACATTCTCTCCTGCGCAGTGCTGTGCACTGAACGCCCTCTGATGCAAGCAGCAAACAAGATACTCTCGCCTCCCACCCCTCCCTATGATACCCTGTTTAACCAGGGAGTCTGCTAATAACCTGAAACATAATTGAATTTTTAAAGCAGAAAACAGTGACTAGTCCAGCATTGCATAAGAAAAGAATAAAGCATGCATCCACTTTGCTTACGCAGTAAAAGGGGATTTTCAAACCTTTAGATCACCATTTCTAGAAAGTAAGGCCAGTGGCCACTTCTGAATAGATCGGTTTACACTGCGCTTGGTCAAAATCTCAGTCTCTGAAGTCAATGGCAGAATTCCTACTGCTTTCAAGTAGAGTTAGGATTTTGCTCAATTACAATAAATAGACCTTAAAGTGGGTATAAAAAATAATTTACTCACATATTAAGGCCCCTCTGTGCTTTCAGAGTGGTCTAATGTGTCCTTAGTGCATATAAAAATCACATGCTTAAATCAAAAGGACAGGACAAATGTATATCTTTGATACAGTACAGAAATAATCAAAACCAAATTAATATCTCTGATAATGCAAATAAGACCTTCCAGTTTTTCCAGATCAACATATGTCATCACCACATTTTACTTTCATGGAGATGTTAAGTGTGTGCAGGGGAGGGGAATACAGGTATTCTCTGGCATTTCAGCTTTCCCAGGGCTAATACCAGAGATACCTTGCCAGCTGAAATGTGCTGCTGTGCAGTACCTAGCCTGCTGCATAGCAGCTCCCACATTTACCTGATTTTGGAGGATATATGAAAGAGTTTCACATGTCCCTGAGGCTGAACGCGAAAAGCATGGAAAGAATTGGTGTTTTTCTCCTAGGGAGGTTTCTATCCCTCCTCTCCCCCTCCTCTTATCTCCCACCCTCTCACCCCTGCCATTCACAGGTTTTCAGAGCATTTTTAAAGGCTTGGCTGGTTTTAATGAATAGGCACACAAAAGGGGAAATAAACTGCCTGGTTTATGATTGCTTCTGTCATCTCACTGGAGGAAGGCATGGCAAGAACTAACATGAATCTAGCTTTAAAAAGAGCATTGCTATGTATATACCCTATTCTTTTTTATCATTCCTGAGTATCTGTGACACTGTGAAGCCCAAATATGCTGTAGAAACTCATCATCAACACATATACATTAAGCACTCTGTAGTGCAGAGATTCAATGTGCATTTAAAAATTACAGTGAAAACAGATACATGCACTTTGTGCCCAATTTTGTTCTCAGGGACTTTAATAGCAGAGCTCCCTTTGACTGCTGAGGGGCTGCAGCATGGAGCAGTTCTTTGTTCTTTGATCAGTGATTCAGAGTACATCTGAAATCAAACATCCAGCATACTTCGAAGCTGCACAGAACACAGCGTATTGCACATCAGCAATAGCACCTTGAATATGGCTAGGGGCTGAATAGCTCTGTCCTCACGAGCAGGTCCCGGGGACCCTCCCTCTGCACAGGAACACAGCTCCTCTTTGCTCTGCCAGGGGACAAAGCACAAATTATGCTGCAGGGTTGAGGATGCTATCTGAGAAGCAGCGGACTGTGATGCCAGCCCAGGAGAGGAGAGCCCCTGCTCAGCAACACAGTAAAAGCTAAGCTGGGGAACCTGAGAATGCATGAGAATTTAATGCACACATACATTGAAACCATCAAGGATGAGTGTGGACAGAAATGGAAATCAGGCAAAAAGTCTATTCCAGAGACCTCAGCAACAGCGAAATCTGGGACTCAGCCCTGCAGCTAGCTGGTAGCGTAGGCATAGCCCTGGTTTCTCTGCCTGTGAATAAGAAAGAAAAGTCCTACAACATCACAAGGGAGCTGCGGTTCTGGGGCCACAGGGCCACATTCACACTAAAAAGTACAGAGAGCTTGATGCCCTTTGGAATGATAGCTGCCTGCTAATTAAGGACAGCTTATATAATTGCTATCTTGCAGCTTCTGTATTATTGTAGCCTCTCAGGTCTGTTAGGGCTATTCTAATCCAGATTTACACATGTCACCTTCCTCCTCCTCTGTCAGGCAAAACCGTGGGACCCACCTGAAGGGGAGAAGGAGAGTCCATAGGCCAAGAGGGCATGGCTGATCAGCACCCAGATGACCAGAAATAAGTTACAGCACTTGGAGCCATGATCTGTCTCTTGCTGCCTGAGCTCAAAGGTGACAGACAGAGCGGTTACCATCACAAATCACTCCGATGCTGGATGTCCATCAAGCAAGCACTGTTCCAGTGCCGGGCTGTCTGACACAACATGTGCCTGTCATGGACTGCTGCACATGCAAGTTTTCCCATCTTGTAGGAGATATTTTGACCATATTTTGACCTTCCAGACAAGAAACAAGTCTATTTATGGCTAGCATTTTTTCATAAATAACCCAGCCCTTACCACACTGCACATACATGTATTTGGCTTCTAGTGTTATTTATTATCCTTTTTTTTTTTTTATCTTTTCCTCACATTGCAGAAGCAGCTCAGGGAATACCTGAGTTTATTAGAATTACTGTTAGGAGTTTTACAAGGACTCAGACCTCAAGGTCCATTTGACCTCATATATTCTCTGCAAATAGCAGCATCTGATTGCTCAATAACAAACTATAATTCTGAGTGATTGCATGGTAAAGTGAGATTTTTTGATCTGATCAAATTATGCACAGTGGAAAAAGGCAGGTGTTAAGGGGCTACTGAGAGGTCTCAGATGTCCTTGCTCATCCCCAGGACTTGCTGAGTCCGAGCTCTGGGATGAATTTAGAGCAGACTGTGGGCTAATTTAACTTAAACTGTTCTGGCAGCGGTCATTGGTGGGTGACCAGTGGGCTGGATGAGATAAGACCACAGGCTGTATTCAGCCACAGACTATGTTCCCCACCTGAGAGTAGCACATGAATATTAAGTACATGAATATTAAGCACATGAATATTAAGTAATATTAAGTTATATTTTTAGATAGCAAATAGTCTTGATTTTACTGAGTAGAATGGTCTCCTAATGCTTTACCCTTGCCCACAGTGCAGAACTAGCACAGCCCGGGGAAAGGAGGTGTGGATTCTGTGCACCAAAGACTGCTGCTGAGTAAAGGTGGTTTGGAGGATTTTTTTTCTGTTGTACCTGTGGAAATCTGCTGGCAACTGTGAAATCAGCCTGAACTTCACATTCCTTCATAGCTTGCAAAGGAAAATTAACATGTTTTTTTCCTTATAAACAGAGTGCATCTCAGCTGGACACCAATGCAAAACAAGTGCAGAACTCTGTCCTTTTGTGCCAAGCCCTTTCCGATGGGAAGGAAAGGAGGTACTGTGGTACACCTCAGCATCTGCTGTGTATAGAGGATCATGGAAAAACAAATGTCCAGTTTTGGACGTTTGCAACAACCAGAATTGTTGCACTTGTGACTGCAATCCCTATTTTGATGCAAACATTATGGAGCAAATTGCTGCCTGACAAAGGAAAATTATCACAATAGATAGCTTGAATCAAGATGCCAAGGAAGGCCAGCATGTGCTGGCCAGCAGCAGTCTAGCAGGAAGAAGCAGCAGTAGAGTTTGGTCCATATGTTTGTCCTGCTCTTGCTGCTGAGCAGAATCCTGCCACACTGGTTTCAGAGCTTTGAAGGCCAGAAGGGACCATTACATCACGCCGTCACCAGCCCTGGCTGGGGCTGCCCAGGCAACAGATGGCTGAACTGCAAGCAAAGCTCATCAGGAGAAAAAAATTCTGCTTTATAATAATTTGCCAGGGAGAAAAAAAATAAATAAAGCAACCCAAACCCAGGAAATCCTCAAACTCTGTATAGAGCTTTAATGGCAAGAGAAAAAAACTAAGCCAAACCAGACCCAAAAGCAAATGAACAACCAGCTCTGCAGTATTTTGTCCTGGAAGCATCAGAGCATGATGTTTTTAAAACAAATCAGGCTCCCTTGGGCTCTTAGCAGCTGCCAGACTGTTTCAGCCCCCTTTTAACAGTGGGAAGCTTTTCAGCCCTAAGATTGTGTAGCACTGACAGGGGGGCGTGTGTGTGTGTGTGTGTGTGTGTGTGTGTGTGTGTGTGTGTATTCGAGTGGGCCAGGACTTTGCTGAAGGCTCAGACCATACCACTGCAAAGCTGTAGGTCCTCAGAGGAGCTGTGGATTGCCACAGCTCATAGAGCTGTGCGGCACAACGTGCTCTCTCCAGGCAGCAGAGCTGATGTTTAAGTTAGCAGAGAGACAGGGAGGAAAATCAGGGGGAAATTGCCTAGGAGGAAATCATCCAGGACAGGGGGCCAAAGCAGTCCCAGGTCCTCTGGCTTACCAGTTCTTTAGGAGGCTTCCCAGAGTTGACTGTGGACCCTCGTTGCTGGAGTAATTTTATCTGACCAAAGTCAACCTTCAAACATTTTTAGGAAAGAAAGTGAAGGGCT
>JBCJKH010047452.1:89828-109458 GCA_039877255.1 Loriculus beryllinus
GGGGCAAGAGTGAGGCATCAACAATGGTGTGATGCTGGTTTCATTTTGCAGTATATCTGAATAGAGCTGAGAGCACTGCAGGGACGATGAGAGAAATTAATTTCTAAAAACATATGACAACATCAAGAGCATAGGGTAGAAAACCTGCCATAGGGTAGTGGCCTGTTTGTAGGCCTGGGCATGTGGCACTTCCCACTATCCAACATGTTAAGCCTGTCATAAGCAAGGTACAGGACTTTAGAACTTAAAGCCTAGTTAAAGGGCTTCTGAAGGGCAAATGGGCCCCCAGGCTTCTGCAGTGACTCTTTATTTTTTGGTACCTCCACTCTTCACTTCCACATTGATTCCTCTCTTTCAACTTCCAGGGCAACCCTTTTTCTGTGTCACAGCAAACCCACTCAGTGCTCCAAGATCTTTCTGCAGATAACTCCGTCCAAAGTGAGATGAGAAGCAGAACAGAGCCCCAGTGCTGCAGTGCTTCACATGCCATCAACAGGGTTCTGGGCTTTTATAAATTTGTAACAGTCTCTGGATTTATCTGAAATGAATAATATAACTCAGTAAATACTCACAGGAGAAAATGCAAACAGACCATCATTCATGTGCTAAATTTTTTCCTAGTATCTATCGTGCTACTACTTACTGGTCAGAAAGACTTTGCACAGCAGTAAAACTGTCTCCCCCTGGTAAAAATGAGAATGGGGGTAGAAGGCATAGAGAATATTTGCATTTAACTTCATCTCATGGAGACAGAACATTAAAATGCTATTTGGTAACTTAGTCATAGAGAAGAATAGTAGAGCCATAGGACTTTTTTCTTGCTTTTTTTAAGATGTAACTCTTTTAAGAGTCCCCTTAAGAGCGCTCAGTAGGGTGTGTCAATATTGCTCCCCATGGAAATCATATGGTTTGCCTATGCAGACAGTGAATTGTTTTGTGGCTGTGAAATATTGTGTGTTGCCCTGTGAGCAGTGGAGCCAGTGGCTCGAGGAACCGTTGTTGAGACTGACAGTTACATTGTGCCACTGAATAGTGAAACGGCAGAATCAAAAACTCAAGTGGACCCAGACAGAATGTCCTGACCTTTAAGTAAAAGGCTGATTGGATATGGTGGGAGCTCCCCTTCATCTTCTACCATAATCCATTACACCTTTCTTGGCAAACTCTCGTAATTCATGTAGCTGCACAGATACATTTCCCATAGAATTTTTTTACATGCTTATCATTGAATTTATCTCTTATAACTTACTTGCCTTTGTATGGTCCAGTTGTGATGTGAAGTGTTAGCTCTCTATGTTCAAGCATTCACTGTGTCCTGCCTAAGGAGTAACTGCGCCTTGCAGTGTGAAAGCCCAGCAACTAGGTCCATATTTTGTGTTTGTCTGAACTAGACTGTAAAGTATTTGGGGTAGGCACATTTTGTGCCTGCAATGTGCCATGCACAGTACCTTACAAGTAAGAAAGAAAATAATAACATCATTATTCGTGTTGGCTACAAACTCTACTTTAGAGACAATCAACTATGCTCTTTCAATATTCACTTTCAATTTCAGAACTGATTTTTACCAGTTTACTTAAATAATTGTTATATGTGTAGACAAGGATAGATAGCAGACTGGAAAGACACTAGTTTTTAACAGGACATTACTAGCATGTGTGGAAAGATGAGTTTCCTTCTTTAAATACATCACATTGATCCTGGAAGTCAGAGCTAATATGGTTTGTCTCTAGTGCTGATTTTAGTGATGATAGAGTAAAATGCATATTCTATATCCCCCCTGTCCAAATTGATTTTTTCCTTAGAAACACATGAACTTGTGGACACATATTTTCCCTTAAAAAAGTGGTTTAAGGGCTGACTGCTAGTTTTTTGCTTCTTAAAATAAGTTAATGACCTTTATTTTTGAGGCCTTGAGAGTGAAATCCTTCGTGCACCTTGCATGTTTACGATACAGAGTTTGTAGTGAGGAAGCACAAATCAATTTTATGTTATGGTACTTTTAAAGACATATTCCTCTAAATGAGGCTGTATATACAGACTTCTTTTTTACCTAGGTGCTATCTCCTCTTTGGATAGATTACCCTGCTATAAACACATATTCCTCTTACCCAATGATACACACTTCACTCACTTGCTTTGAAATTGTACAACAGCTCCCAACACATCTGAAAGTGGCACTGGCATTTCTTGCATCCCTCTTCTGCGAGGGGCGAGAATCTTCAAACTCAATTAGCATTTTAAAGAATAGGTTCAGTTTTGTGGTCCATTAAAGTCAGCTAAATTGATGCACTGCATGTCTTTATTTCAAAAATAAAGCTGAACAATTAAAGCCCGTGTCTCTTTGCTCAGCTTTTGATTCCTCACAAAGCTTTCCCACTTGCTGCCTTTGGATGTAATGTTAACAAAGTCAGTTAACATCAAGAGCAGCGCTAACAGGCATGGCACAATTCCTTGTTTTTGCTCAATCAGTCTGTGTTCAAACTATCAGTTTGATTTATTTGTCCACGCTGACCCTTATTCACCACTTAATTATCCTCGTATAATGTTTCAAGAGCCTTCTGACACAAGGAGAAAGACAATTGCCGATGTTCTGTAGAACAACTGTTGACCTGATGGCCAAAATGATGACTGCGGGTCGAAGGTTGGTCTCCTTTTGAAGAACCCACTCCATTCTTGAGGGCAGTGGCCAGAGCCACTTAGCCGGGGTGCTGCTGGCAGTGGGCAGCCTGCTGGCCCCTGGTCCTTCAGCACACCCGGGGTCAGCCTGGCCAGCCTGGCTGAGGATAGCCAGCTGACAGCCAGCCTCGGCTGAGCAGCTTATCTGCTGAAAGAGCCGAAGTTCTGAGCAGGCAGTTGGTGGGGTCACTCTGATTCCCTCTGTCCCCACTCTGCTCCAGCATCAGCACCTGTTAACTGCATCAGCCCAGCTAACTGGAGCTAGTCTCAACACCAAACTGCCAAACCCAAGATCAGAACCACGTCCTCTAGGAAAAACAGATGCTATAAGTATGACAGGCTCTATTATCACCCCTGAGCAAAGGGGCTGGCCCTTATTCTTACTGCAAAGGACACTAGTTTTAGGTTCCCGATGTGTATGCTCAGCCCCATGCCAGAGATGGTGCACAATGACGTCCATTCATTCGGAAAGCGTCCTTTCTGCCTCTCCAGCTTGGAAACACTGAATGACATTCTTATTCGTTTCCCATTCAAAAGCGAATAATCAACTTAATAGGTTAATTCTGACAGGACACTGGCATCTCACGGGGACAGAGGGCATGATCCACATTTTCAGGGAAGCTGAAACAGTGCTCGGGAGCTGGGGAAAAAGGGGGTTAAAGTGGCATGGTGTGAGAGTCTGGGACTTGCTCAGCAACTTGTGCAGGAATTCCAGTTGTCAGCTGTCAGAGGGTGTGCAGGGAAAAGATCTGGTCCTCTCTTAAAAGCAAGAGTCATCTCCAGTGTAGGCAGCCAGAGCATTTTTACTTCAGTTTTTTTTTTTCCAACTAACTGACCTTCCCTGAGCATACAGGGTTCATATTTTAGCAAATTTACACCATTTCTGACTGCTGTTTGAATTCTACTTCTGAAGGGTGTGCTCAGTTGTAAAGGTCTAGCATCCTCCCCACCACCAGGTAAAATTTGATTGATCAGCTGCCCATCCTAACAGCCTCAAGGAGGACTGGCAGGCACTGCAATTGGAAGCAGACTTTGGGATGCTTAAGGTGGGATCAGCACAGTGCATGGCCAGCCCTGGAGCAGATGAGTACACAGCTTAACTCAGGACCTCTCTTATCAATGCCTATAGTCCCCAGACACCACCAAGCACCTGAGTCACAACGAGTGTGAAGGATAACATGGCAGCCTGTTGTGTTGTGTTCTCCAACTCATGAGAGCCTGGAGAATAATGCAGTTAGTGACTGGCTTTCTGCTTTCTTCCAAAACTTCTCTTTGATCAGAAATGTTCGCACATTAGTATTATTGTCATGTGAAAAGCTTTTATACTTAGTTTTCAGGCAGCAACATTTTATGTTTTCATTTTTAATGAAAACTCAAAAGCTGTCAAAGAAATATTTTGGCAAGACAGAGAAAAATTGTTTTCATTGGTCTTTTCCAGGAGAGAAATAAATAAGTATTTTCCAGCTGTCTTTATTAAATCACAGACATCTAGTTGTGAAGGCAGGATGCCATCAGCTCTTTGCAGGGTCTTTTCTTGATGTCCCTGGGAAATAATCCTCTGTAATCTGCAGCGCTAGTATGTTCAAAACCCTGTACGAGCAGGAACTGCTCCCATACTGACACTGACAGATAGTCGACCCCCCCAGACAACAGACTAAGAAGTGGTCAGATGCCATATTTCCCACGTCACGGAGGTAGATTGGGGCAGATGAAGTGTCCAGAATCACAGAGCTCCAACTGGAACCCTCGAAGGCCTGGAGGTTGCTGCTGGACCATGAGAGGTTATAAGAGACTTGTTCCAGGCCACATGGCAAGTCTCTGTGCCAGGACAGGACTCCTTCTCCTAGAGGCCCTGTGTGCAACACACAGTGGCTGTTGGCAGCTGGCTCTTCCCCATGGCAAGGACCACCAGCCTTCTTCCATCTGCTTTCCACGGGTCAGCAGGAAAGGCTGGTTGCAGTGGTGCAGTCCCCTGCCT
Organism: Loriculus beryllinus; assembly: GCA_039877255.1. Classification (NCBI taxonomy): domain Eukaryota; kingdom Metazoa; phylum Chordata; class Aves; order Psittaciformes; family Psittacidae; genus Loriculus; species Loriculus beryllinus. Next base: position 94,484 of record JBCJKH010047452.1, read on the forward strand.
CCAGTCACTTCAAAAGCAATGGAATACCACACAGCATGGTTGTTCATCTAGGTTTCCCAATTGGGAAGCCTGTATGAGGGGCTGGGTGGGAACACCAAGCAAGCGTGGGGCAGAGAGGCACACACGTGTGAGTTGGGAGTGCAGGCAGGGCTCAACCAGGGGGTGCAGCGCTCAGCTGTGAGCCAGGGGCCACCAGCACACTGTGTTCAGCATACCCTAGTTTTTCAGCTCAGCCATGCCTCTGGGAAGGAGCTCTCTGTCCCTCTGTGCTGCAGCTGTGCTGGTGTAAGGCTCAGCACCAACCCGTTTACACATGATGTGCCTTGGTCTAAACCCTGCAACTTTTATCATTGCTAGGAAAATCAAATTATGGCTATTTTATGGTACCTAGGAGAGGGCCAAGAGTTTCCCTGAAAGCTCATCTTTCATTTTGAAAACAGCATCTAATCACTTAGGGGCAGAATAGCAGGACAGGGAAAGTCTCAAACCTTGTCTGAAAGATGGAAAATTTATGGCTGCAAAGGGCAGCGTATATCAAAGAGCTTTTGGCCAAGGCTCACCAATAAAGCAATTCACCTACTGGGTGATGTGAGGACAGAGCAAGATGAAAGTAAAGTTCAATCATTTCTTCCCATCGCAACAAAAAGGTTGATAAAGAATATACTTGATATCAAACAGAGCTTCCTGCTGTCTCTAGTTACCTGGGAGTTTGGAGCCTGCAGTTTGAATAATGTTTCCTCCATAATAGGGTTGACAGCAGAAGTGTGGAGAGACTGATGGGCCTTCATGCAGGCTCAGCTTTTGTAGTTCAGGCTCATTCTTTATTCTCAGAGTGGAGCAGATAATAAATGTGTAAGTAAATAGTTACCAATCTTCTGGCATGGTAAAATAACTAGTTGCTTTCTTGTGCTGCAAAAGAATTCAATCATACAGATGGTAAAACTGCATCGTTTGCAATGTTTCACGCACTTTCCAAATAGCTCAGGAAAGTCGTTTGCATTGAGAGAGAGTGTGGGTAATGCTAAATGTGTTTGCCAACGGGACTGAAACAAAACAGCCACCATTGTAATTTGGGAAAGTTCAGTGATTGTAAAAAAATTAGAATCAGTGACTTTTTTCTCCCTTTTGCTTATAAGAACAAGTTTGTATTAAATTCTGACTTGCTCAGATGTTCTTAGCCTGTTTCTTTGTTCAACATGAGCTCTGAGGAAATGATACACAACTGAATTTATATTATAAGCCATGGTCATAAAAATGGATATATATATATATGTATTTATAAATACTGGCATTTCCAGTTGAATGCAATGGCTGTTAAGCTCTGGGTTTATCATACCAAGTTCGTTCACCTGGGGGTGATTTTTGTCTCTTAGTTCCACAGCAAAGCAGTCATAGTAAAATAGCTGTTTGGGTTTTGGTTGTTTTTTGGGGGTTGGTTGGACGGGTTTTTTTGTGTTATACTGCATATAAGCCAACGATTTTAATAAAAGATATAAGCTAAAGTAATGCACAAATGCTTTGGATATGTCTGGGCAAATTAAGTATTTCAAAATGTGAGCAAAACTTTCACTGATCATAATTTTTTAACTGCTTGAAAGTCCAGCACTATCTTTAAACAGGCTTCCATGCATTTCTCCTGTACACTGAGGCAGGTCAGGGTTGTACTAATGAAAAGATGCCGTCAGTGAGTATATTACAATCTTCGGAGTGCAGTTAGATGAGATAAGCTGGGAAGTTTTAAGGAGATGCCCAAGAAGATGCAAGTGAATACACCCTGTGAAATTCTCCTAAATTAAAGCATAATCTCTGGGGAAGACCTTTAGAGATGACTGGAAGTGCCATTATTCCCCTCAGCTTGGTGCTTCAAAGGCACTTTTTTTTTTCTTTTTTCCCTTCTGTGAAGAACTTGTTCTCAAGCAGCTTGAAATGAGATGAGAATTTTTCCTTTTTCAAAAAGAAATTCAAATGTGAACCAATTCATACGCATAAAGTTACTGCAAAAAAATCTCTTTTTCAGTATTCTTTTTTGGTGGAAGAAAATGCAAACTCTTAAAATTGAAATAATTTCTGTAAGATTTTGATTTTTTTCATTGCTCAACTGATTTTTTTTTTTCTAAATCCACAGTCAAAATGTTTACTTGAAACCAGTTTGAAAACTGAGGCATTTACTGTTTCAGTTTTAGTTCTGTAGTGACAACAAAAAAGTGAAACACTGTAAATTTTGACAGAAATTAGAAAAACAAACAATAAACCCCACAAAAAACGTGAGGAAACATAACTGACATTTTCAACTCAGCTTTCCTGACCAATATCTGTCTTAACTCATTTGTAAAATACAGCCCAGTATAGTATGGGTACAAACTTGCAAAACTGTGATTCTCTTTTTTATCCTGGTATTAGAAGAAAACACTTCTTACTCTTCAAAGCATAGTAGCCTATGCAAAGCCAATACCCTGAGAATGCAGTGCAGAATTGCTTGCTACAATTTCAGATGACAATTCAGCATTAGTAGCATCCTTGACATCAAAAGGCTGAAGACCACGCTTAAAGTTAAATACTGCCTAAATGCAAAGCAGCTAAATAGCTGCATTGACACTTTATTAATTACTAAATTAATGCCTTTAGCAAATAGCCTGTCTCCACACTCAGTGTCTGTTTCCTCCATAGATCTCTCCAGGCAATATTAGCAGTTAGAGAAGTAAATACAATTACAGTGGGCGCAGATTTGACTGTTTGTGTCAGTAGGATTTAGGTGACAACATAAAAATCTTCTGAAGGTGTCAATGAGTTAATGCTACCCTTCTGTGTAGTAGTGTCATAAGCTGTTATTACAAGCGGTCTCACAAAGAAGTGAAGAGCTTGTGTTGAAGGTAGTATTTCTATTTAAACACGTCTCTGACACAGCGGCCAACGAATCTCTGACTTCCAAAACGGAGGTCTTTGTCTCAGCAAGTGCATTCAAGTGCAGCAGCGGCCGTGTGGGGAGCTCTACAGGAACAGCTGCAACAGAGGACTGTTAGAGGTTCACATCTTTTTGCAAGTGAGAATTTCACTGAGAGGTTTGTGATGTCTGTGCTATAAAGAAAGTTTAAAACAGAAAAGTCAAAGTGGGCAAAACCAATCTGGTTTATTTTAGTGACTGAATTCTTGCATTCTTTGGAGCAGAAAAGAGAGATAAAACTCCCATGCTGCCATAAACAGTCTTTCACAGACCCAAATGTGTGAAACCTGTGACAAAATACAACCTACTGGAAAATTCAGTTATAACCAAACAGCACTATGATCATTCTGGGGACAGGATCACACCCTGTCTGGAGAGGGCAGAGGGACTCCCTGCCTCAGGTAACAGATGGTTACACACTCAATTTGCTTCCATGATTTCTAACACTGTCCAAACCTAGAGGTGAGGCTCTTTGGCTGCAACATTCTTCCTATCAGTTCACTACATGTTCACATCCAGGAAGCTTGAAAGACACAGCCAGAGTTTGGACTGTGTAAAGTCTGAGACTCAGATCTAGGAGTGAGTGGCAGATCTTGTGGCAGGTCATTTCCCCACATCAAGACTCCTTCTAATGAACTTTCTTCCAGGCTTGCTGGTTTCAGAAATAGTTCTATGTCCATAAAGAATAGAGTTTTCACCATAGAAACCACTGTTACACTCCCACCAGCTCAGCAGTTAGGAACCTGAAGGCACGCAGGCACAGTGTCACTACAATTGAGAAGGGCTGTTCTAGGGATTTGTTCCAATTTCCACTTAATATAGATGTGCTGGCACAACCTCGTGCTGATAGGTGAATGCTGGTAGAAGAGCCTGCAATTACAGCAGCAGAGCTCCGCTTCCTCTGGGAGGGCCACACCAGTCCCTGAAGCTCCAGCAGAGATCTGGGCAACATCCAGCAGCCATCTCTTGATCAGTTCTCCACCAGAAAACCAGCCATTTTCTCAGTGTCTGCTTCCCAAATCTGCCAGACAGGTCAGTAGAATCACAGAATCATAGAATCAACTCCATCGGCAAAGATCTTTAAGATCATCAAGTCCAATCATTCCCCTAGGACTGCCAAGTCCATCACTAAACCATGTCAGTAGCTCATGACCTCTCAAGGCAGCAAGACAGTCCTTCAAGTAAGTGGCCATTTGAGTTGGACAGACTCAATTTGAGATCTAGTGATGGGAAGTACTAGACTGCAATATTATTATTAGTAGTAGTAGTATGTATTTTTGTGGGGCTTGCCAGCAGAACCGGGTGTCATGGGCATTTCCCACCAGCCCAGGCTGCTACTCAATTCAGTGCCATGCTGCCCACCTGCCCACCAGCTTGCCTCAAAGCAAGAGCACCACAGTGAAACATGAGATTTAGAGCCTTGCTGCTTTGGGGCAATAGCTGTTACAAAGTCACATGTTTCTTGATTATTGACAATAGTGGAAGGATGTTTATGCCGTTTAATTCTTCAGCAAGGAACAAATGTATTAGAGGCAAAAAGAAGACAGCAAATGTTTTTTAAGCCTTTACTAATACTTTTATATATTTTGTTTTTATTTTATATTTTATTTATGGAAGTAAGAGGATAAAATTATTATTTTATAACCCTAACTCTATCACATATCCTAAAACATATGCTTTATGCATACATTTTTACATATTATTATCACGTTTGATGCAGCATGAATACTCTGTAAAAATCATATTCTTGTAATTAGAGGAAGCATAGAATCAACTCAGTTGGAAAAGACCTTTAAGATCATCAAGCCCAACCATTACCCTAGGACTTCCAAGACCACCACTAAACCATACCACTGAGGGCCTCATCTACACAGTTTTTTAACACTTCCAGGGATGGCAATTCCACCATTCCCCGAGAAACCTGTTCCAGTACCTGATTATGCTCTCTGTGAAGAAATTTTTGCTAATATCCTATCTAAACTTCCCCTGATACACCTTGAGACCATTACCTCTTGTCTTATCCCTTGTTACTTGGGAGCAGAGACATCAGTATGTCAGCCTTTTCCCCATCCTCAGTCACTAAGTTTCCCTTAGTATCCAGTAGAGGATGGAGGCCCTCCTTGGCCCTTCTTTTGTTGCTAGTATATTTGTAAAGGTACTTTTTATGGCAGTGGCCAGATTTAGTTGCATTTGTGCCTTCACCTTTCTGACTTTCTCTACATAACCTAGCAACATCCTTGTACTTTTCATGGGGTGACAGTGACAGGGAAGACCACAGCTGAAAATTTCTCTTTTTTTTTCCTGAGTTCAAGCAGTACCTCGCTGTTCAGACAGGCTGTTCTCTTCCCCACTGGTTTGATTTTTGGCACATCTGACCCCCTGCTCCTGCACTTTCAGATTTAATTCTTGAAAAGTATCCAGCTTTGCTGGATCCTTTTGTCCCTCAGTACTGTTTCCCATGGAAATCTGCCAACCAGCATCCTAAACAGGCCAAAGTCAGCCCTCTGGAAGTCTAAGGTGGAGGTTTTGCTGACCCTCTTCCTGACTTTTCCAAGGATTAAAAATTCAATCAGTTCATGATTGCTTTACCTAAGAGAGCCTCCAACCACTCACCCATCCTTCTCTGCTTGCAAACAGCACATTCAGCCAGGCATCTCCCCTAGCTGGCTCACTAACCAGCTGGGTAAGGGAGTATCTTCCACACCTCCAAGATTGTTTCCTCTCTGCTGTGTTGTACTACCAGCAGACATCTGGTAAGTTGAAGTCCACCACAAGAACAAGGGCGAGTGATCATGAAACTTCTCCCAGTTGTTTGAAGAATACTTCATCTGTAGCTTCATCCTGGCTGCTTATCTGCTTGGTTGGACTTCCCCCTGACCTTCACCCACAAACATTCAGCCTTCTCACTCACAGCATTGAGATCAAGGCAGCCAATGCACACCCTGACACACAACACAAACCTGCCACCTCTTTTTCCTTGCCTATCCCTTCTGAAGAGCCTGTGGCCATCCATTGCAACACTACAATCGTGCAAATCATCCCACCATGTTTCTGTGATGGTGATTATGTCATGATTTCCCTGATGCACAATGGCTTCCAGTGCCTCCTGTTCGTTGCCCATGCTGTGGGCATTGGCATAAATGCATTTAAGTTGCTTTGTGGATCTCAACTCCAACAGTGGCATGCTACCCTATGGTTCATTTCTAGCAAGTGTTTTGTTATCCCCTTTCCCCTTTAAACCTAGTTAATGCCCTCTCTAGAAGCCTTGTTTGTTCCTGGGCTGGAATCCTTTTTCTCCTTTTCTTCCATTTGCCACTAGCAGGCTTGGTGCCATGTAGACTGACCCATGGTTAAAACCCCCAAAATTCTGACTTTGACACCAGTCATGGAGCCAGGAATTAATGAATGATATTTTTCTGATGTAACCATTGTCATTGATTGTGGCTGGCAGGAGGGACGAGAACAGTACTAAGGCTGTGAAAGATATTTTTCTGCATACTGCTTTAGAGGAGCTAAGCAGTTGAAACATGTGAGCTGTCATCTGCCCTTCCAAAAGTGCACAAAATCAGTTTATTGTCAACACATGTCAATATATTTACTTGCACCGAGGAAATGGCTTCTGTTGATTGCTTTCAACCAGGCTGATGCATGTATGCCAGATTTGCAAATCAAATGTTACCACTACTGTGTTTCTGGCAGAAGAAATGAGAGCTGTAACTGCAGTACTGAAAAACATCTGTCTTTCACAGTCACCTGACAGCATTTGCAGACAGGGGTATGAGATCACAGCTTTTTCCAGAGAAGCAGTGGTAAAATTCAGGCTAGGTGCCACTGGAGCCATTTCAGGAAGCTGAGGGGCAGTGAGAAAGCACTCCCAGCTGACTGAGTCTTTTAGCTATAAATTGTCCTGGAATGCTTTTATGTTTAGCTTTTGGGAAGAAGGGAAGAAGTCATGAGAAAATATTAAATTCAACAGAAATTCCAAGCTATTTACCAGTACTATCTGCTGGTTTAGGGGAATTGCATGTTATCACAAATGTAGGCAGCATGTAATTCTACCAGGTCAAGTATATCATGGACTTACAGACTGGATCCATGCTTGTTGGAAGAGATGCCTGGAGGTTGTCCCTCAAAGCAGGACCATCACCATCACTGGATCAGGTCAGCCATAGCAGTTGTGCACTCATCAGACTAGATGTAAGCCCAGGTCCAACCCACTTGTGTCTTTATGAATGTTTCCATTTGCCTTGCTTTCTTGATGTGCAGTCCACCAACACACAATTTGGAAGAGGAGCGATGGCAGTGGCAGTCAGGGGTGACATTGAAGCTTAACTACTTGGCAGCAGAAGGATCCAGCATCAAATCAAGGAAGCATAAGTTCTCTCTGCTAATCGCCTTTGCCTATTGGCATATCCCAGGAGAATATAAAATTTCTCACCTTAAACTTGAAGTTCAACAGAACCTCCAAAAGGTTTTCCACTACAGCCACTTGATTCGGATTTTCCTGTGAGACAAGTTGTATATTTCCTCTGGCATTATCATTCCCATCTCAAACATTCCCTAACTTCTATTTATTTTGCCTTAAAGCATGGTGGAGCACAACACAATTTAATTGCATACATATTCATGCAAGTTGTATGTGAGCAGGAGGAGAAGGATGTGCAAAGCAAAGTGGAACAAATACAAATAATTTTGTGTACCTTCTATGAAATTCTGCACAGATATTTTTTTGTTTACCTCTACAGCATTATACACGAAGTCCACATACATTCAGCTTTTAAGGATTCCAAATGGTTTCAGTCCTTTTGAATTCGATGGGACTTTTCCCTGGGAGGATGGTCCATATTCAGGACTGGAGCTTGTTGCAGCAACAGAGTCTGGAAAACAGCATGTGGAATCAGTCAGTACCAGTGTCTAGAAGAAGAATAGGTTCAGCCTTGAATGTTCATGTTGGATATTGTCTGAAAAGTTGCCCATCATGTTACTGCTTGGAAGCTCTGGCAGTCAGGGATGACACGCTCCGGCTTCCCTATTAGCCCCCCTGCGCCGCCGGGACAAAGGGAACTGCAGGCTCCCAGCCAAGCACATACATTTGCAAACTGCCGCCAGTCAGTTCCCAAGGCCAGGGGCTGGATGCCATTGACAAAAAGATGTGAACTGCAGGCATAGCCTGCTCTGCTCTCCCCGCCGAGAGAGTGGCGCTTCTCATGAAGATCTATAGGGTCTGTTCGCTCCCCCTCACTGCCCGCAAAGAACTGGCCAGGACCTGCTTCTGATTTTTTTGGGTTTTAACCAGTCCCTTCCACCCAACATGGGAGCCACAAGGGCACTGTACACTCCTCACTAGCATCCCCCTCCACCACATTTATCTGCCAGTACACACGATGTTGCATTCTTTAATCCACAGTATAGGAGATCTGACCCTGATATCCCCTGCTGGAGACTTGGTCTGATGCTGTGGGTAGATGTGAAGACCAGCAGCACAAATGATCTTGGGAAAGGATCACAGAGCTACGTGAAAGGCAGACACCTGAGTAAACACCTGGTTTACTTTTGCTCACTTGGCTTTTCCTTTGCTGCTTTCCTCTAGTAACAACCCATAGGGTTGAAGGTATACTGAGAAGAAATCCTCTATGAACTGCAGCTTCCATTTGGAGATGCCCAGTGTCCAGGCTCATGCTCCTGACACACTGCTATCCCAAGCCACGACAAATCCTAACAGAAGTGTATTGTTTAGGATTTTTTTTTTTTTTTTTGCCAGTGTAATTAGCCTTAAAGCTGCCCTGAGCTGATGAGGCAGACCAAGTTTTGGCATGCAAGGAGATGAATTACCTGGGCCTCAGCATAGCCTGCATGGTGATAAAATACTTGCCATAGCCAGGGAGATTGCTTAGTCAGCCAGTAACCTTCTGTGGAGAGAAGTTGATGTGTCTCCAGCACATGGCACAAGCCCTGTGAAGGGCAGACACAATCACACCATGCCCCGACTAGTTGGCCTGTGCAAATGTGTAAAATGACCTGAAAAATGTTGCTACTGGGCCACATGAGAGCAAGATCCAGGGAAAAAAACACATCTCCAAATAGCCTGTGAGATGGTACATGCAATTCCTGTTCATCCTCTCTCCTAGGGCACAGGAGAAGGATGTTGTCCTGTGTTTAAAGAGAGACCAGGGCACAAGAAACCCTTTTCTCTAGCACTTCGCTGGCAGCACATGCTTTCCCCATCTCCTTCACCCTTTCTCTCCACCTCTTAATTTTTCCCTATATCTGTCACTGGGCCTTACTTCTCTCTGAGGTGCTCCAAAGGCACAATGGGGACACTCATTCTCAGTTCAGCATCGGCACTATCTCCAGGGTGGCTTTTTCCTAGCAGCTTGCCTGTTAGCTAGGATATGAGTGCTAGGACCTGCCATACGTGCTCAGTCTTTCCACATGGAACATGCCACTGAAGTTGAGGAGCCACAGCACTGTTCTTAACATTGGCTGCAGACAAAAAGGGTCTTCTTATTTGGAGGCTGAAAATACTAACCCTTCATAACAGAATTTCATCCTTACCGCATGACCTTGGTGTCACAGGGGTTTATGTGTGTTTTTTCAGTGAATAATTTTTACCACAATTAGCTGAAGCTGCAGAGAAAAGTATCCCAGAACACAGCTATTCCTGAACCAAAAACTCTTCTAGACTGCCACTCTTGCCATGAATGCTTCCATAACAGTTGCAGCACTCTTGCCTTTCCCTATCTGGTTATGAAATGGTGGGCTGCAATACTCCTTCTTCCTTGGTCACCAGTCAGGCCACCCCAGCATATGCAGCCCACTCTCGATGTACACAGATGATGCTCAGTCTATTTCAGCAGAAATGCATTTGAGACTTCTCTTTTACCTGCTGCAGAAATGGAGTGTGACAGTCAAAGCTTTTGAAACTCCTAAGAACAAGGGCTGAAGATCACTCTCTTGGGGTCATTACATCATGAAGCAATGTTAGGAATTAAAACCCATGAGCTAAAAATTTGGTATGAACATTTACCTAAGAGAATATATACATAAAATACATATGAAACACACTGATTATTTTCTAGCAGAATTTTATTCTTCCCATTATGCATCAAACTGAGGATATGAGCAAACCTCAAAAAGCACACAGAAGGATCACTGCATTGATGTGACCCCTTCAAACGTACCAAACAGGTTTTTGCAGAACAGAGATACAGACCTCTTGTCATTACGACTCAGTTTACTCTCATACCCACCTCTTTAGGCTGGGACAGATCAGTGACAGAAATAGAGTGGTTTTCCCTTCATTTCCAAACCTCACTCCCAAGCACTCAGTAGTCAGACTGTGGACACACAACAAACATGTTTTTGCCCTCCTCCTCCTTTTACCCTCTGACACTTCTTCGTCAGTAAATTAGAGTGTGCAGCATTTTGGCTACAGTAAATTTAAGTGGTTCAAAAGCATTTTTGCTATTTGTCTAGCTTTTAGCCAAGGTTTGCACGATCTCTTGTCCCAGTTTAAAGCCAAAACTTAACTCAAAGCAGCGAGAAAGATTCTACCTTTCAGCCTGACCTACATTAAACCAGAAAAAGCAGCAAAAATCTCTGTTGCATTGGGCATTGCATTCAGAGCCCAGAAGAATTAATACTGTTGTCATAACTGGGAAAGAAATCCCACAAGGCTGGATGTGCACACACACATGCGAATGCAACACATACACAAACCCAGATTTTTGTGAGCGGTGCCATCAGCAGGGAGATTGTTTATAGTTGCCAGTAGTTTATAGCTTTAAATAGAATGCTGGAATGTAAATAACTTTCCCCATCCTCTTCCCTCGGTGAACTGCTCATGAATAAGGCTGAAAGGAGCAGGAGACACAACTGAGAAGGATTTGGAGGCAGGGAATGACTCAGCCTGCCCCTGCTTTCTCCCTGCCTCTGGAGATGTTATCCACTGGCCATGGAATCTGCTCCCAGTCCAGTGTGAGGATCACTCAGTACACAGCTGTGTGAGATAGGACACTTCACAACTCCTACCCCAAGCAATGAAATGGGAGTAGTGGTCAGCCTACCTCCTGCAGTAAAAATATACAAAACAACAGTAAGCAAATAAACCTCAGGCTTTCTGGAGCTTTTGACTGGAAGCTGAAGGTTTTCCTTTCCATGCAGGATAAATGGCCATCCTAATGCTCCTCTCTTCTCTTCCTCCTGCCTTTTCAGATCAGTAGGGAGGGATGACATACTGAAAGCTATCTTTCCATGCCTCTGGTGCCATTTAACATCACAACTGCTGAAGTCAGTTTCATCACAGTTTAATGGTGTTACAATTTGTTGCCTCTGTTGGTAATGTGCTTTCTCCTTATGCAGTCAAATTAAAAAAACTTCCCAAGGAAACCAACAGCTTTGGCTGCTGGTCTCTGCGGGTTTGAGTGTGAAGGCTTACAGTAAGAGACATAAAATAAGAAGATCAGCAAATACTGTAGTGTTCATACTCAGCGCTAACAGAAACAGTAGTCTGCAGAGCTTTTAGCCTCCCTTTTCTGGTGTTTCCATTGTTCTTTTTTCTCTCCCTCCCCCAATGAAGGATATTTTTATTTATTAATACCTATGATAAGTTACAGTTTGGACCCCAGAAAACATTTTTGGAGATCTGCAGGTGAAAAAGCAGGGGAGAGCCTGTCACGTATTTATGAATAAACACAGAACTGCAAAATATCTGCCTCTCTTCTCACACTGGTAAACAACAGAAAGCAGTGAAAGAGTTTATGGTATCAAGCATATGGTATCAAGTGAGTAAAGCAGTTGGATTGATCCCAGGCAAAGACAGGAATGGCTCATTAGCAAACATTTGAGTCCTCAGAATAAGAAATTACCCTGGGCCACTAACTGTTGAAAAAAACAAACCAAACCAAACAACAACAAAAAAACCCCAAACACCCAATGACAAAACAACAAAATAAACCAAAACAAGCCATAATGGGTCCTTCCACATGCTTAAAAATAGGCAATATTATGAGTTTCATTTGAAGTCCATGAAAACTGGTAGGTTTCTTGCTGAGCAGAACTTAGGGTAGGCAGAACTTTTCCGGTTTCTTTTCACCACCTCAGCAGACAAGAAAGTCCCATCTCATTTTGAAAGGGCAGCTGAGTATTTACTGTGCTCACATGGCTGCAGGGCAAGGGTTTTGAAAACAAGTGTTCACATCAGAGCAACTGGGAGCACTGGGAAAGAGGAGTGTGGAGAGAGGGAGCGGCAGCCAGCTAGGAAAGTGCATGGGGAAAGACTGCTGGAGACTGAAAAGGGACTCAAACTTCAAGAGCATCATGTGAATTTTTGAAGCTATATGTGAGATAGTATTTGTAATGCATGCCAGCACACACAGAGTTAAGGCAGAAAAAAACAAGATCATGCAAAGCTGGCAAAAGTGAGCCTTGGTGTGATACAGCAATATAAATAATATTTTTGTCCTTTAAAGTATTTTTATGTAGAGATATAAAGTCCAGGGGCTTTATCATTTCAAACAATTTGAGCTACCTGTCATGGTTTAAGCCCAGCTGGTAACTCAGAACCATGCAGCCGCTCTCTCACTCCCCCTCTTCCATTCCTCCCTCCCACTCCCAAGGGATAGGGAGGAGAATCAAAATAATGTAACTCCCACGGGTTGAGATAAGGACAGTTTAGTAACTAAGGTATAACACAAACCACTGCTGCTGCCACCAATAATAATAATGATAAGGGAAATAACAAGGGAAGAGAATACAACCGCTCACCACCCATTGACTGATAATACCCAGCCCTCAGCAGTGAACTAGCCCTTCCCGGTAACTGCCCCCAGTTTTACATCCTGGTCATGACGTGCTGTGGTCTGGAATACCTCTTTGGTCAGTTTGGTTCAGGTGTCCTGTCTCTGCTTCCTCCCGGCTTCCCCTCCTCCCTGGCAGAACATGAGGCTCACAAAGTCCTTGGTCAGACCAAACATTTGAGCAGTAACTAAAAACATCGGTGTTATCAGCGCTGTTCTCAGGCTGAAAGTCAAAAACACAGCACTGCACCAGCTACTAAGAAGGAGAAAACATGACTGCTGCTGCTGAACCCAGGACAAACACTCAGGTTTCAGCTTTTATTTTCCACAGGCACTATGCACTGTTGTTTAAGAAACAGTAGTATTTGTTCGGAAGAAAAAGGACTTTCTCAACACATTCAGGCTCGCTAGTTGCCATGCATACCCCACCTCCAAGTCCACCCGTCAAAAATCTTTCTGTTTGTGAGTATAACTCAAACATTAACTCAGAAGTTATAATCCTGATTTCTGCCATTCCTGAAGCTAATCTGCAGTTGGGAATTAAGTAATACCTTAATGGGTTTTATGCATCCTCTTTATTTTTTTTTCCCTCAGTACACTATCTGCTATCTGCTAGAAATTTCTGAAATAATAACAGCAGCATTAGAAAATAAAGATAAACCCACAAGTTGAGCTTCCACTTTGCTATATGGCCCATGCTAAGTGTCTGGTAAATTCATGCCCTAGTTATTAATTGCTCTTCCATAGTAAAGAAAAACAGAATCCTGTTATCTGCTTCTCACTTTTATTACCCCTTTTCCTACCGGTATTTACTAATATTTTTTACCTGTCTCAGGTGGCATAACTCGCATCCACTAAAAGCTTTAATTCCACAGTGGTCAAAGTAGGTCTTCCTTATTTCTCTCTTTGCCAAGTTTTTGGTTTATACTTAATAATGTATCACATTCATTCCTCCCCTTTCTTGCTATATACCCATGCAAAAAAGAAATCTATATTTTCTGTATCTTTCACTCTTCTTTCCACTCTAATTTGTGCCAAATTAATTCCTGGGAAATCCCTGGAGTAAATGAGTATTAAAAAAAAAAAAAAAAAAAAAAAAAAAAAAAAAAAAAGACGCTTCCAAATTGCAATAAATTATAAAGCTCCTACAACTTTAACATTAGTGACCAAATGCACTTTCCAACTGACTTGATGCAGAGTGAGATCTATTCAAATAGATATGCTTTTCTTCCAAATTGCTATTCAATTTGGGAAGCAACGTGCTAATTTCTAGCTCAGATTAAACTTACAGCAAACCTTTGTGTTGCCATTACCTTTACTACTATGAAAATCATTGTGAGGATCCATTCATTCCTAGCCATATCATTTTGTAAAATCATTTTCTTTTATCTTGATTTTACATAGAATAGTTAGGGTTGGAAAGGACCTTAAGATCACCCAGTTCCAACCCCCCTGCCATGGGCATTAACACCTCACATTAAACCATGTCAGCTAAGGCTCTGTCCAAACCAGCTTTGAATACCACTGGGGATGGAGCATTCACAACTTCCTTGGGCAACACATTCAAGTCCCTCACTACCCTCACAGTAAAGAACTTCTTCCTTATATCTAATCTAACCTTCTCATGAGCCTTCTCAGAATCTATCAGCATTAGTTTATCAGTCAAACAGCACTTCTTAAAATACTATGTACTTATTAATACTATGCATTTGTTTTATATTCATCATGCAGGTTTATACGACAGCTTTAATTCCTTATCCTTTCCTGCAGAATCTACTTGATTTCCAAGGTGTGCTTCTGCATATAGCCCCGGTGGCTCCTACTTCAACTGATGATAGCTCTCTCTAACCACGTCTATAAATGCTGCCTTGTTGAGTTCAGGAAGGTCTTCCTAATTTTTGTAGCAAAATCATAGGGAAACCTTCAACTGATGACCCTCATCTGCAGAAATGTGGCTCCATTCATTCTGCTTGGATCCTGTTCAGCTTAAAACTGTAACTGTGGGAAGTTGTAGCAAACACATTTTAACTAGAATGAGCTTTTTTTCAAAAAGCTTTTTTCAGCCATGGGCAGCCACAGCTTCTCTGGGCAACCTGTGCCAGGGCCTCACCACCCTCACAGGGAAGAAGGTCTTATATCTAACCTGGACTTCCCCTATTCAAGTTTAAACCCATTACCCCTTGTCCTACACTACCATCCCTAATGAAGAGTCCCTCTCTAGCCTCCTTGTAGGCCCC
>JBCJKH010047453.1:6116-19871 GCA_039877255.1 Loriculus beryllinus
AAGGGGCTGTCAAGCAATGGAGCAGGCTACCCAGGGAAGTGGTTGTGGCACCATCCCTGGATATTTAGATATGTAGACGTGGCACTTAGGGACATGATTTAGTGTCAGTTGGCAGAGTGGATTAATGGTTGGACTCAATGATCTTAAAGGTCTTTTCCAACCTAAATGATTCTATATTGCATGATTCTATGATTCTTGTACCCCTACATGGCTGTGCAAGCCAGGGTGCAGCTTCAGCACACATGGATGCTCACAGACACTACAAGGCGATGCTCTGAGGCGTTTCCAAAGAGTCTGGTTTTGATTCAAGGTTGAAAGGTTCATGGCATAGTGTTATATCTGAATGCTGGTCTTGCTTCAATTTCTTTATCACTTAATTAAAAGAGAGTTTTGGGAAGGGCTTTTTTAATCTGTTTTCTAAGCAAGGGATGGTTTTAAATCACTCAGCAAGACAGGAGAATTTCCTTTACAGGCTCTTTTCAGACAGAGTTAGACAAACATATTAAAACAGTCATGTGTAACAGGTTGATGCCTTCTTTGCATGGGAGGAAACCTCTCAGCACCTCACCCAGCTATGAACGAATGTCCAGAACTAAAGCCAAACCACCTCAGTTTCGGGTGTCAGGCAGGAGCTGCACCTCACTGGATGGATGCCTGAGAAGTAAGCACTCCTCTCCTTGGCTGCCTTTTTGGCTGACAGTAGCTCTGTGAACAGAGATGACTGCATGTATTTGTAAATCTCAAAGTCTTTTTCTTTCCATATGTGATTTGCTGTCACTGTGAGCCTTATTGCCGTCCCTCTCCCACACTTTCCTCACTGTTTCTTATACAAATCAGTGATGCAGCAAATCTGCCATGCACGTAAATCAGAGCAGGGTCAATGAAATTCAGAAGTGAGAAATGCAGGAGGCTGTAAAATGAGAACCATTTACATCAGCTGCAAGTTTGGAAACATCTCTGCAGCAGCGATGCCAGTTTCAAGGAACTTGATCTTCTAAACAAAGACCTAGGAGTGATCCATCAGTCTGTTGAGGCACAGGATGCCCTGGTTTCCACCATCTTTTCCTAAGGATGCAAACACTCCAGCAACAGCTACCATGTTCTGTTCAACGTTCCCCTTTTAGAGCATCTTAAAAACAACGATGCCCTTCAGCTGACGCGACAGCTCCTCCATCAGAAGTCATAGGTCAGTTCTCCTCTGGGAATGTTTAAGCTGTATTTGTAATGCCTTCCCCTTGGATGCAGTCATTATTTTTCAGCATTCACTTTATGAGTTTTTTTTTAAGAAAGAGGGATGTAATAAAAGCGACTACAAACTCATCTTACCCTCTTTAAAGCCAAGGGCAACAGTGTATTTTAAAGAGTCTCTTGGTGTATGGTTCCTGGCAAATCCTTGAGAGGTCTTAATTAAAGGTGAAATGACCTAATAAAGGCAAAACACAAATAAAAATCCTGTAGCTTCCACTTACAAAGCAAACTTTTTGACACAAATTGGTGGCTCATTTAAAAGAAAACCCAAAGCCCCAGGGCTCTGCTGCCTGCAGTCAGTGGGGACAGTTAGCCTTTAACACTGTGCCCATTAAAACTTGCCAGGAGCTTTATTGCTAGAGTAAGTGGTGATATTTGTGTAAGCACTGTTTTAAAAGTTATCATGAAACTTGTCATTGGAGTGAGAACAGGATCCTATATTCATTGCAGTACTAGTATGCACAAAAGCTAGCAACAGAAAGAAAAAGCTTCCCTGTCCCACCAAAACTGGAGGGATGTTTCAGATAGAGAAAGGATGTTTCAAATAGGGAAAAGATATTGCAATAAATGTGGGATCCCATTCTCAGTATTTGAAAGGGAGAGGTGATCTTGAACCAGAGAACAGAATTTAGCTTTAGATATAGCTGCTCTGTGGGGTTTGTGCTGCCACAGTGCTGTTATGGTCACTTAAGGATGGCGATCCCAAGGTTGAAGATGTGGTCTATGACCAGCACCAAACAGCCCATGTAGGACTGGTGTTAATCTTTCATTGATGCAGGATTAAAAGTTCTTAGTTTCTAATGTACCACCAGCTGGGCAGATGTTGGGAATTATTGCTGAGGAAAAGTAAGCAGCACAAGCTTTCCTGTCTTGGTTTGATAATCAGAGACTAAGAACAGTGATCTTCCTTGTTCCACTCTTCGTCATATGTTGAAGAGTAAATCCAGACTGATGTTTTCAGTATCTGGCCTGCTATGACCTGGTATACTAGGTAGGATGTGGTTGGCAGCACTGCAGAGTGCAAGACCAAAGTAATATTGAATTGATCACTGCTTGCTTGTGTTAAAACTCCTGATTTTACAAAATTAATGGTTGATAGCATTGATGACTTCATAGAATTGAAAATTTTAGCACTAAATAAATTAAACCCTTCCTCTGGTATTTATTCCTGTATGGGTGAGTGATAGTTTGAATTTCTCTTTGAACCAGAAAGCCTTTAAATATTCAAGGATTGCTGGCTACCTTAGTAGTCTCTCTTTTCATGTTTGAACAATCTAGGTAAGACAGGTGGAAAAGGTACCATAGTTTTGTGCATGTCTGTATGTGTTTCTCCAGCATTCAATTATCAGCATCCACATAATTCAGTGTTAACATTTTTAATGTACTTCAGGATGCCCAGTCCAACGGCTGTATGTGCAGCTCTGATGTATGCAAATCCATTTTGCATGCGGCTCTTGACATATTCTCATATTCAGGATTATGGGAAGACTTTTCTGTGCCCCTCTGATGTGTGCTAATCTTTGTTTCTCCAAAAGCACTTTGAAAGTCCAGACAAAAAGACAAAATATCTTCCTCACTGAAATGCTGTGGGTTTTTTCTGTACCCAGGGTACCACATACTGTAAAGCAAAACTCCTGCTGATGGGGTACCAAAGGGCCATACTCATATTGCCTGCTCTGGGCAGCTACTTCTGTCATCTGGGTATTAAAGATCTGTTAGTCTTCTGAATAAAAGGCAATCTGAATAATTCATTTTGTTCTTGACTGCCAACACCTTTGTAGATGTAGGACAAAAGCTGGAATGGGAACATCACCATATGCACAGAGGCAGGGTGACACCTGGGCTAGGAGTGAGAGTACACAGTGCGTTTGGATCCAAATGGGTCAAGTACTCCTATTAGCGATGTATAAGTGATCAATCAAAGTAGGTGCTTTGTGGCTTTCTAATTCTGGCTTGTAGCACAGTATATTAATTATCAAAAGTGTTACTTGTATCTGTGATATATTATTAATGTATTATTGATATTATAAACCTACTGTGGCTGCCAAACTCCCACAAGTGTGAACAATAAATGGAAAACACTAAGTATTACTTTTTCTTGCCATAGCTTGCCTCAAGTGCTGGGTCCAGACTATGCACAGATGCTAAAATACCTCTGAATTTAATTGCGGGCAGTTTGACACCTCTGTAGCACCAGAAAGACTAAACATAAATCCCTAGTAAATGAAGGAGAAAATCCCTGTGGTGTCATTAAACCTTCTCCAGAGTGGGTTCAGCCTGCCTGATGAATAAATGTGTAATGCAGAGCCATATCAGTCGGTGTCATCGATTGTAAGAGAAACACTGTTGGTTTAATGAGGAGCCCATAAGTGTGAACTCCAGTTAACAACCTCACATTGCCAACAGCTGCTTGGTATTGCTTCAGGGCAGGAATCCCAGCAAAGAGAGTCGGAGATGCTCACATGGGCACAGAAATATGTCCCCAAGATTTTAGGGATTATTGACAATGCCCTCAATATTATCATTATCATCTAATCTTTCTCTGCATTTAGAATTATAATGCCATGAGGGTCCCTGCAGTGTGCTAATCACTCTCTTAATATCAGAAATCACAGCTCCTTACAACATATTCTTTGAAGTCTGTTCCATGTGAACTGCTGTATTTATAGACATATGTTTCCCTGCAGTTTTAACCAAGAAATTGGTGAATGTCTTTGAGCTGCATACTCATAAACAGTCTAGAAAAGTGCCTGCTGTCAATGTGATTGAGTTCTGTCCTGTTTGGTTTGCGTGGCAATGTTTTGGTAGCAGGGGGAAGGCTTCTGTGTGAAGCTGATAGAAGCTTCCCCTATGTTTGATAGGCCCAGTGCCAGTCAACTCCAAGATGGACTCACCACTGGCCAAGTGTGATTTAACCCTTCAGGCAGCTAAACACCACACAGCCTTTCACTTGCTTTCCCTCCACTGGCAAAGGGGAGAGAATTAGAATGAAGGTAAAACTAGTGGGTTGAGTTAAAGATGGTTTAATATGACAGAAAAGGAAGGAAAGCTAATAATGATGAAGCGATATACAGAACCAGTTATGCACAATACATTTGCTTACCACTTGCTGACCAGTGCCCAGCAGTCCCAAAGCAGTGGACCACCACTGCCCAGCCAACTCCCTCAGTTTCACTGTTCACCATAACAGCATATAGTGTGAGATAGCCATTTGGCCAGTGTGGATCACTGTCCTGGCTGTGTCACCTCCCAGTTTCTTGTGCTTTTCTATCCTTGCTGGCAGGGCATGAGAAGCTGAAAAGTCCTTGACTTAGTGTGAGCACTGCTCAGCAACAACTGAAACATCAATGTGTTACTGACATTACGCTCCTAAATTCAAAGCACAGCACTGTCCCAGATACTAGGAAGAAAATTAACTCTGTCCCAGCTGAAACCAGCATACCATGGCCAAGCCAGTCAACAACAGTGGTAGTGCACAGAGGAAGGGACCCACACTGGAGCAGTCTGTTCCTGAAGGATGCGGTCCATGGAAGAGACCCACACTGGAGCAGCCTGTTCCTGAAGGGCTGACCCTGTGGAAGAGACCCACACTGGAGCAGGGGAAGAGTGTGAGGAGTCCTTCCTATGAGGAGGAAGGAGCAGCAGAGACAATATGTGATGCACTGACAGCAACCCTCATTCTCCATCCCCCTGTGCCACTGGAGGGGAGGATGTAGAGAAAACCATGAGAGAAGTTAAGCCCAGGAAGAAGGAAAAGGTGTTTCAAGATTAAGTTTTTATTTCTCATTATCCTGTCTCATTTGATTTGTAATAAATTAAACTAATTTCCCCAAGTCACATCTGTTTTGCTCATGATGGTAATGGCTGAATGATCTCTCCCTGTCCTTATCTTGATCCATGAGCCTTTCAATGTATTTTCTTTCCCTTGTTGAGTTGAGGAGGGCAGTGGCAGAACAGTTTTGGTGTGTACCCAGTGTCCAGCCAGGGTCAAAACACTTCCCACCTTTCATTCCAAGTGTTCTAAAATCTCACATAATCCTGTATCCTTGCCTGTAATCCTATAAAACTGAAACTAATGCACGCACAGGAATTCGCTTCTACAATGCTTAGAGCTTGCTTCTATTTCTACTACTGCTGTTGTCATCATTTATTTGTCTTTCTGTATTTGGCTTACCTGAAAGTAGCATTCTTATTGTCTCTGGGGAATTGGCAAGACTTTAAAAGAAACATAGCCCAATATGAAAGTAAAACCTAAAAAAAGCAATTTTTTTTTTCACATTTCTCCTAGCAGGAGCAAAAATAGAGCTCTTTACAATTGTATTTTAGTTTGAACTGCTCAATGTCTTGCTTTCTTGTAATTACCATAAATAGCCATTTTCTAGGAGGGTTTTTTTGCAAAATGGAAGCTAGAATTTTGCATTTAAAGTGTCAACGATGCTTCTTATTTGAAAATTGCTTGAGACAGAAAATCAAAGTAGAAAATAATTCTACCTACTGATTCAATTTTGACAATCTGATCACAAAAACCCCATAAAGTAAACTGCTTGAAAATCTCCTTACCAACTCTACAATTGACCTATCATAAATCATTTAAAAACTGAGCTAGGTGTAAACACACGTAGATGTCCTGGAAACCCCTTCGATAACTCATTTTTCCCAAGGACAGGGTAGCAGAGCTTTGATCCCAGCCTACAAATAACCTAAGGGCATGGGAAGGTCGAGATATTAAAAGGGCACTCTGTTCACCGTGGACTCTGTGCTATCAAAGGTTGTCAACAGGAATCAAACAGCAGTTTTTATGTGTCCAGTTTCTGCTTCATGTTTTTAAGCTACTCTTCAAAGTAGAGCTATTCACAGAGGTAGAGTGAATGAATCTTAGCAAGTGCATTTTAGCTTAGGGTTTTCACAGTAGTTACTGTTTTCATTCCCCCAGCTTTAGACTCTCAGTGTTCCAGCCTATATATAAAGACAACACAACAAGTCCTATCCCAATCCATTTGTGGATATTGACCTACCACAGAAAAGCTCCCATAGTTGCTCAACAGGTTAAACCTGTGTGTCTGTCCAGCATTGCAGACTACAGGATGAAGAAGGAAAAGAATATATTTTTAAGAGCTAGGGATATATTTGCTGTTTAAAACAACAATGTGTTTGTGGGGAAGGGGGATTGGAATACATGAATGAAATTGAAGTACCACCAGAGAAGCAGAGGTGCCATTTCTTGACAATAGACTGTGTGCAAAGATGTAGCACACCTCCAAAATCACTTGGCAAGAGAGAGGCTGTGAAAGATGTTGCTACCAGCAGCTTAGTTTCCTACTGTTGGTTTTCAGCACATCCCTTGTAAAACCTGGCTTCCTCTACCCTCAGCTGTAATCACTACTGTTCGCAGCTTGGATGGACAATGCTCTAGTTCTGGGGCTCCTATTTTGTCCTGAAAATACTTGGTCTGAGAGTTGAGCCAAAGGAATGAACCACAAACAGGTCAGCAGTGGAGCTCCCGGTTAAGTTTGAATTCACCATCCTTTTCACTGGCCTCTCCCAGTTTATCCCACGAAGAAGACACCAACGAACCAGTTTGCAAAGGGTGGTTCCTTCATGGTCTGCAGCACTCCCTTGGCACCGTAATGACCTGGAGAAGTTCAGACTGGAACGTTTTGGTACATTATCAGCAGGACTTTTCAATGAATCTGTCAGGATATCAAGCCTGGCATCAGTAACAAAGAGTTATTTCATAAACGGTGACTTATTTACATTATTCCCCCGTTGGAAAGAATTTGACCCTGAATTTATCTCTCTAGCCAGTCATCCATGTGTTTCCCAGTGATAGGTGAATGTCATAGTTGCATAGCTGCTGCCACTAAGGGAAGGAGCTGGGCCCCCCCTACAGCCTTGTCTTTCACTCCAAGCCTACTTTTGCTTTTCTCAAAGCTGAAGATCAGGTGCTCTATGAAGATATGGTAGTAGAAAGCACAGCATTTATCAAAGAGGTGGCAGTTTGATGGGGATCCTGGAATGAGTTTGCAGCATCAGCATTTTTTATTCATAAAATCATAGAATCACAGGATGATTTGGATCGGAAGGGACCATAATGCTCATCCAGATCCAACACCTGCCATGGGCAGGGACACATTCCACTAGAGCAGGTTGCTCCAAGCCCCGTCCAACCTGGCCTTGAACACTACCAGGGATGGGCGAGTGCCTCAGCACCCTCACAGGGAAGAATTTTTTCCCTAATATCTAATCTAAATCCCCTCTGTCAGCTTGAAGCCATTCCCCCTTGTCCTGTCACTATATGCCATTGTAAAAAGTCTCTCTCCAGATTTCTTGTAGGTCTTCCTTAGGTATTATTGGAAGACTGTTATAAGGTCTCCCTTGAATCTCCTCCAGCTCTCTCAGCCTGTCTTCATAGGAGAGGTGCTCCAGCCCTCTGATCACAGGATCATAAATAGTTTGTGTTGGAAAAGTCCTTTACGGGTAATTTAGTCCAGCCCCACTGTGATAAGCAGGGATATCTTCAACTTAGATGAGTTTGCTCAGAGCCCCATCCTACCTGGCCTTGAATATTTCCAGGGATGGGACACCTTCCACTTGTCTGGGCAACCTGTTCCAGTGTTTCACCACCCTCACAGTAAAGAATTACTTCTCTATATCTAGTCTGAATGCAGCTTCTTTTAGTTTAAAAGCAGTACCCCTTGTCCTACCACTACAGGCCCTAGGGTATTACTGATAGCCTCCCCATCTCATCCTCTGTGAAGCAGGGCTGGAGCTACACAACACTGATGGTTTAAAATGTGATTTAGAGCTCAAGTTTCTCAACACAGGCAGGATAAAAACAATATTTGCTCTAGGCCAAACATCCTTTACAGAGTTGACTCTTGGTATGTGAGGGAGGAGGAGGCAGTGAAGGACAGAACATCATCTTGGTGGAAGGAGGCAGGGACAGCAGCTCGAGGGTACGGGCAGGCTCATAACCCTCTCCGAGCCAGAAAGCCCTTTCCTCAAGCACAGTGAGGGAATTTTCACTTCCAGACCGCTCAGCAACATGCCTGTTCATGTCTGCCAAGATAAAGACTTATTTTGAGGAAGCAGAATGCAAATTCCCCACCCAAGGTTCTGTTAATCTTACACACATCTTATATAAAAAGCTGTTTGCTTACCCTGGCTGCATGGACCTGTTACGCATGTAGGCAGGGCAGGCTGTGTTAGAGTTCCAGGGAGAACTCCTGTGTACCTGGCCAGCCCGAGCCTGCTCACTGATAAGACACAAGTAGGTAATGATTTCATTTCAGATGCTGGCACCTAAAACGTCATGCATTTATGCTCCATAAACCACCTCCAGTTTTCCTTTTCTTCACTGTGATGGATGAAACACAGACTAATAGCTGGCTCCAAATCCAGGGAGCATGGAGGAGTTGCTGTCTTCAGATTTGTCTAAAGCTACTTTTTCTCATGGCTTAGATGTCCCTGAATGGTTTTATTTGCTTGATGAGTTGGATTTGCTTGGAGTGAGCATTTCAATAAATCAAAGACTGTCTTGCCTGACTTCAATGCTGCGACCCTGTCTGACAGTGACAGTCAGATTTAGATGATCAGGGGTGGGGTAGAAGAGTTACAGATCATTTTCTCCCTGATTAAATGAATTGGTGAGACTTGGGGCTGCTTTTGTGTGGCTGTGGGCACATGGGACGGCAGCACCTATGTCATCCCCTTGAGCATTTAATGATGCGCAGAAGAGAGGAACCAGTTAGCTCCAAGGAGCAAAGCACAGTTCCATTTTAATTAAGTTATGGATGGAAAAGTGGAAAGTCGTGTGGCAGCTGTTGCTTTTCCAACATTGCATGCTGTGGTGGCTTTTTATGTCTGAGGATGGAGCTAACCTTTGCCTGTCAGTGCCATGGTGACAGGAGCACATGAGAAGTCACACCATGAACAGATTGAAGTCACAGGGGTTGTGCTGGGGCACAGGCAGCATCCTCTTGTGTGTCTAGCCCTCATGCAGCCTTCTATGCTTGGTCTGAATGATCTCCTGGAGCTGGAGGAGGTGGAACAGAGGTCTTGCAGGGGCTCCCAGCATCATCTGGTTAAGTGTGATTCACGTTTCTGCCCTATGTTTAACTCTGACGGGTTGCCAGGCTGTCTCATAATTGCACAGTCTATCTCACATAGCAGAAGCCTCATGCTCAGAGGTCTCTGGCAAGGTGTCAGACCAATGAAGTGTTTCTGTCTAAATGTCAGCCAGCTCTGGGCAGTGGGAGGCAGCCAGCAATGAGCCAGGGCAGGGCAGACAAGCCTGTGGTTTGGAGTGAAACAGTCCCCTCCATTGCTCCTCTAAGTACAGACCTGGGGCGGAAATTTATGCGTATCTTTCCAGGGACAGGCTTTTTGCTGCCCCAGGATGACATCTTCTGAGACTGCTCTGAGCCTCTGTGGATGCAGTAAAGCAAGATTTAACCTTCCATCCTCTCCAAGGCCAGGGCTTTCAGACTGAAGGTTGCTCAAGTAGTTACTCACGAGGAGTACGGATGGAAAGAAAGACACAAAACAGAAGGAAGGATGCTTGAGGCTGTACTGTTTGTGTTGCCAAAAGGCTTTATAACAGCATAGCTGTGAGTGGCTTAGCTGGGAAACTGATTCGTCTTTGGAGGTTTTGCAAGGGGAGAGGGATCTGAGCTGTGCTTCTGAAAAATGGGCACTCACAGTTCTGCTGCCAAGACCTTTTAGCACAGCACTTCTTGAAGTTGAATTCCAGCAAATCTCAATTCCTTGCAATATACAGTTTCCAGCTGTAAAATACTGTGGGTTGTAGAAGGGTTATGTGATGACCACCATCAGTCATGAGAGAGCTGCAGCCTTCCCAGCTTCCATCAGGGTTTTGTGTCTGAAGGACTTTGGGACCTCTGGACTATTCAGGCAGTGAATGGAAAGCTGGAAATATCTCTGTACAGGGATGCTGTTCTCTGTTGCCTCTGTGCTGTTCTGCCCAACGCACTATGTCTGGATACCGCTGGCAACTTGAGACTAGTGAAGTGTGTTTCACACTGGGGATTTAATGTGAGTTACTGGCTAGAAGGCAAAAGCTGGATCCTGAACTGTCAGCATCTAATGTGAGCTAACAGAAATCTCCTCGAAGTAGTGCTAGCAAAGTAGGCATCAAAAAGGGGTTAAACTCTACTTTAGTGTAGAGGCATATTTACAGCTTGGGGGGATGAGAGGGAGTGCAGTGATTGTTCTTACTTTTTTTTAATTATTATTTTCTACATCTTTTTTTCATTATTATTTTCTACATCTTTTTTTTGTTATTATTTTCTACATCTTTTTCTTTTCATTATTATTTCCTGCATCTTTTTTCATTCTTATTTTCTACCTTTTTTTCATTATTATTTTCTGCATCTTTTTTTTTCATTTAAAACCTATCTCTTTGAAAAGAAAAATCAAGAAATAAATCATTCTGCTAGTATTGTGTGACTGACCACACAGATCTTGTGCAATCCCCAGATGCTTTTCCCCTGCACCCTGTAACATGTCCCTTGTGCCCAGGCAGCAACTACCCTCAGTCCCAAACGTGCTGTGGTGTTGAGCATCCGGGTGAGCTTCATGTCTGGACACAGGGGCTGAGGCTGTCCTGGACCAGTCCTGGGAGGGACCCAGACATGATGTCCCTTCTGAGTCCTTATTTCAGATTCCCAACTATGTGAGGTGGGCTGATGCCAACCTCACGAAGTTTAACCATGCCAAGTGCAAGGTCCTACACCTCGGTTGGGGCAATCCCAGGCACAGCTACAGGTTGGGCAAAGAGGAGATTCAGAGCAGCCCTGCGGAGAAAGACTTAGGGATGGTGGTCGATGAGAAGATGAACGTGAGCCGACTGCAGTGTGCGCATGAGCCCAGAAAGCAACCGTATCCTGGGCTGCATCCAAAGGAGCGTGACCAGCAGGTCCAAGGAGGTGATCCTGCCCCTCTACTCTGCTCCTGTGAGACCCCACATCAAGTACTGTGTCCAGCTCTGGGGTTCATACGTAACAGAAGTACATGGACCTGATAGAGTGAGTCCAGAGGAGGACCATGAAGATGATCAGAGGGCTGGGGCACTTCCTCTAAGGAGACATGCTGAGAGAGTTGGGCTTGTTCAGCCTGGGGAAAAGAAGGCTCTGGGAAGATCTTAGAGCAGCTTCCAGTACCTACAAGGCAACTACTTCCAAGGCCTACAAGAAATCTGGAGAGGGATTTTTTGTAAGGAGAGCACAGGTGTGAGTGGCTTTAAACTGAAAGCGGGCAGGTTTAGATTAGGTATTAGGAAAAAAAAAAAATCACTGTGAGGGTGGTGAGACACTGGCACAGGTTGCCCAAAGAAGTTGTGTCTGCCTTATCCCTGGAAGTGTTGAGGGCCAGGTTTAGTGGGGCTTTGAGTAACCTGATCTAGTAGAAGGTACTCCTACCTATGGCAGGGGAGTTGGGACTAGATGATCTTTAAGGTCCCTTCCAACTCAACTCATTCTATGATTCTATTATTCTAAATCATACAAAGTTGAACCTCCAGTGGGAATCTAGTCCAAACCCCTCCTCACAAGTAGGTCCGGCTGCAGCAGGTTACTTAGGGGTTACTGAACTATCCGAGTATCTCCAAGTATAGAGACCTTAATGTCTGGACAGCCTGCTTTAGTGTTTGAATGACCCTTGAGTTGAGCCAAAAAGTTTCCTGTGTTCTTACATCCGTCCTTTGCCTCTCATCTTTTCGCTGCACATCTCTGAAAAGAGCCTGACATAATCTTCTCTATGTATTATGTTTACACTTATAAATCTGGCCCGAGATGAAGGTAACCTTTGCTGCAAGAAAGCAATGCCGATTCATCTTCAGCTTCAGAGCCCCCAGGTATCTTTTCTGCAAAGCTGCATTATAGACAGTTTAGCAACAGCCTGTTCTGTTGCACAGGATCATTCCATCCCAGATGCAGGACTTTGCATTTGTCCCTGTTGAACCTTATGAGGTTCCTCTTACCCCATTTTCCCTGTTTGCAGCATCTTAGACCTCTCTATATATAACAACTTCCATTAAAGACACTTCATAAGTGGAAGCAGTTTGATGGTGTAAAACTGCAGGATAAGATTTCACGCATGTGTCTTCTACCTTTGCATGACAATTTCTATGCCAACAACAACAAGAAAAACATGCTTTGTGATTAATGAGATTTCAGTGTCTGCTGCTATCCCAAAGTTCAGATCACAAAGATTTGGTAAAAAAAAAAAAATTCACTCCAGAACATACAAGCTCCTAGGACAAGGGATACCCAAAATTAAGTGCAAGCTTAGAAACAAGATTTCCAGGGAAATTTATTCCATCACTGCTTGTTAGAACACGCTGGCACATTCCTTGAAGAATCTTGTAACTAGCTGTCATCAGACCCAGAACAAACAATTAGCTAGACTACAATTTGGATTTAATAGGGCAGAAACTATGTTCCTAACAGAAAAACAACACAAAATGACAAAAAAACCCCACCAAAACACAACTCTCCAACTAAGCAGCTCAATACCATGCATGTTCTAAGCTCCATTTGCAACCTTTCCTAAACTTTTAGAAGTCATTCTCTTCAGACTGTTAGGTTTCTTTTGGTGAAGGACATGTAGAAATTTTTATAGCACTGATGCAATATATAGAATCCATACTGAAAAAGACAAGAAAGATTAGACTTTGGCAAACATGACTAGAAAAATGCTGAACCAGAACAACCTACAGAAGAGACAGAGCACAAAGCCTTAAAGACAGCATTATTATTTATAAAATCTCATCAGCATGCATTTACTGGATTTAAACACACTGGTAGTTAGTTCAGTCTAGCAACAGACAGTAATTTAGATCGAAAACCAAAAATGTATCTAGAGTTCTCTGTGAAGGAACAGTTCTAACAACTATCTGAAGTTAATCAAAGAAGAAATCATCTCAGCACTGATGAAGAGTGAGGAGGAATGAATGATTCAGTGAACTAATGTAAATCAAAACCTTATAGCCATCTTAGTGTTTTTCAAATGGAAATGAGTTTTTTTATATCAAATTGATTTGGATTCCAGAGGGAAAATGCTTGCCCTGTTTCTCTGAAAAGAATTGACAAGAGAGAAGGAAATCAGAAACTGATCTGTATGTGTAGAAAATGACAATGAAATTCTGATCACTTGTGTGATTTTTGCAAACGAGGTGTGTGTCACATCTAAACATCAACATTACAACTGTAGTTCATCTGAGTTAGAAGGAATCTCATGTCCTTGAAATAAGGCAATAATGAATATCTGGTATTTGCAAGGATTATAAGCATTCATTTTACCTTTACACATAGTTTATAAGTAGTTAGAAATACTACATAACTCATAAGTTGGTTTCATAGAATCATAGAATCATAGAACCGTTAGGGTTGGAAAGGACCTTAAGATCATATAGTTACAACCCCCCTGCCATAAGCAAGGACACCTCACACTAAACCATGCCTCCCAATGCTTCGTCCAACCTGGCCT
>JBCJKH010047454.1:0-19278 GCA_039877255.1 Loriculus beryllinus
TTTGCCCTGAGTCAGCAGAGCAACCAGGGCAGTAAACATGAAACCCTTAAACTTACTTGTAGGTATTCTCCATAGACAAGTCCACCTTTGCTGGCTTTATTTATTCCTTCTTGTGATTTGTCATCTTTTCCATCTTCCAAAGACAGACTGTTTAAATTAAATCTAAGAAGAAAATTAAGTAAATATATAAACTATTTAATTGAAGAACTATGAATATACTTGCCTCTTTACTAACAGATGTATCTACAATTAAAATGATGCTTTGTTTTGAGAAACTGAACCAATAAAGCAGGCAAAAAACAGTACACCTGAAATACCTCTTGTCACACTAACAGCTGGTAGCATTACATCTACTTCATCAAATAACAAGTGTTCAGACAACTTTGTGCCACCTTTTTTCCTTTAGTGATAGCTGCAGTTGTCTATTTGTTGACAGTCATTAATTTCTCTCTGAGTTTTCATATTTTACATCAACATTCTACTGTTTGAACTGATGTTATAAAGCAAAACACAGGGACGAGGGACTCACAGGTAACTGTTCCCTGCGAAGGGGCACCCACTCATGATTCCAGGATCCAAACTCGCTGAGCTGCACACCAGTGAATTTATTGTTAGTGTTCCCAAATCGCTGCAGCTACCTTATATGTAACCTTACCTCACTGCCTAAGCCAACCCCCAAACTCTCCTCCTCAGCCTATCCCCACTATTCAGTAATTGCAGAAACTATCACAACACAAAGGTCAGTAAGTTCACATGTTGTTGGCTCTCCAGGTTTGGTTTGGAATTTTTTCAACCACTGAAACCAGGAATGCCTGGCATACTTGCTTTGTCGTGTGGTACATGCTTTATGTGCTTTTAACTGCACATTTTCTACCAGTTGCTTCCTTGAAGATTAAGGCCAGTGTTTGGGGTAAGTCAACAAGAGGTGCATATGTGAAAAAAAGGCAATATTTAATAAAAACAGGAATAGTTAAAGTAAGTTTTTAATTGCAGACTCTTGTATCAAGATATCAAGGTACTTTAAAGTTTAAAAAGTGAAACATGAAAAAGGAAAGGGAAGGGGAAGTAGAATGTTAGACTAAATAATGATTTTAATAATGATTTTACAAGGGTACGTAGGGACAAGACAAGGTGTAATGGCTTTAAACTGACAAAGGGGAGATTTAGGTTGGACATTGGGAAGAAATTCTTCTGTATGAGGGAGATGAGACATTGGCAGAGGTTGCCCGGAGAAGCTCTGGATGCCCCACTGCTGGCAGTGTTCAGTGCCAGGCTGGATGCTGCTTTGAGCAATCTGGTCTAGTGTGAGGAGCCCCTGAACACGGCAGGGGGGGTTGGAACTGGATGATCTTCAGGTCCTTTCTAACCCAAACCATTCTGTGATTCTGCGATTCTGTGAGAGATTTCAAGTGATACATATACTTTAAGAAAATGCACACAGACTAAGTAAAAGCACTAAAAATGATCTTGTACATCTCATGCTGGTTTTCCAGTTGTTTAACTCATGGCAATTTCTTGATTTAATTTCCTCATGCAAAATTTTCGCTTATTGACAAATGTTACTCAATTCTATTTATTCATCAGCTTAACACACAATGAGGTAACATGTAACCAGTGTGCGCTTCTTTCCTGCCTGCCAGACTTCTCTAAAGAAAAGTTAATGCTCACTTTTACTGCAAACAAAGCTGCAGGGCCCTTCATGACCCGACACCGTTTGCTTTCTGCAAGACTTATTCTGCTTAGTGGTGGCTGTGGGAGTTTCAGTAGTTCAAGTCACTTCAGAGTAGTTGGCTCATTAAAAGTCACACGCAGTATGTGGGTAATGGAATGTGTACCCTGCTCAGCCAGATGCTGTACGTCAGGCCGTACAAATATTAGCTTAAAACTAAGCTGAGCCACAAGTAGGACTCCACTGAGGCAACCCATCAGGCAAGGTCAAGGTGATCCTTCTTCAGGATATAAAACTTGTCAGAGGAAAATAATCCTCTCACCAGACACATCTACACGTCTGCTCAGGATGCAGGTGAGTAGAGATGAGAATGAAGTTCATGCACTAGCACATACACCTGAAATAAATGTTGAAAACTGTGCTTTTCACCATTCCACTTCCACTCAAGAGGCTTGATGTACATGCTGGTACCTCTCCCATGCACAGACATCAAAGACATGGACAAGTAATGTTTATCTTGTCATTTCTATACACCTTCACCTGAAACATCCAATCTGAGCCTCCACAGTGAAATCAGAATTTCTGTTACCTTTTCTCATGGCACAAGAAGAGTGTGAACCTAGTAAAAATAAGGGTAGTTGAAAAACATCGAACTCTTAACCTCACCAAAGAAGTTACTCATTTTCTTGTGGAGTTTTAGTTTCTTCTGTAGGACATGGAGAATAATAAACTTCCAGAGCAATGGCCTCTGATATGCAACCTTTACATTATCTACCCAGCAGGCAAAGGACTTTGAAATATCAGAGACCTTTTAAACTCTGTGCTTAACAAAACACTAACTCGCTATTTGGGAAGTAATACTACCCTCAGTTGGTTCAGGGTTACCAAGTTCCCTCAAAATCTAGCTGAGGATACTGTATGAACCAAGCATTATACTCTTCCCTCTAATTCAGCAGCAGATAAGCTTCAGTCAACCAAATCAGCCCAGACTACAACAATCTAGAAAGTTATTTCCATTATTTCCAACACGTTCAGACTCTGGTTAGGTGTGTGATAGCTGATTGGTCCCAAAGGGCCTCCATCCTAAAAACCACCAGCCTAGTAACTTGTGAAACTTGACAATCCAAATCCACCTGCATCTGCATTCACATTGCATCATTCTTACTCAATGATCATGTTCACTTTCTCCAGTTCAACCCTCTTGAGCTGGTGCAGTTAGAAAGCCTTGCTATCCCCAGGATCCTCCTGCACAGAAAACATTCCCAAGTGTGTCTGAGTCCTTACCAGCATCTGTTTTCCATCAGTTTCTCTTGTAATTCGCTAGCAACCAAGAACCTTAAGGTATACATGAAAGGATTTAAAAATATGATTCTCCAAATCATCAGGAAACTGTAAAGCCATTGGGGAAAGGAACAAGAACCATTTGTTTCAAGCCCACACTTGGGCCATAAATACATTCCTCTAACCATGTTTGTACAACATCATGCTTTGATTTAAAATAAATAAAAATATTTTTTGCAGTGCTGTCAATACATAAAACACTTATCAAAATATTCATTCAGGTCCTAGAAAAGCTCCAACAATTTAATAATTCCTTTTTATGGCAGAGATAATTAAAAGTAAGCAAGCTGTTACTTTCATATATAATTCAGAATGAAGATGGTAAGCTCAAGCTCTGGGTTTTTATGGAAAGCAAAACCCAAATGTGTTTAAGAAAAAAGACTACCTAGTAAATTTATTTAAAAATGTTTTTAACTTCTAAAATATATACTCCATACTTTGTTTATGTTTGTATAATGAATATCAGACTATATTCTATGCATTAAATGCAAATCTACGTTTATCAGGCAAAGTATATGAACTCTCCAATTTTGTACACAAACCAGAAATAATTTGTTCTTTTCTCTCTCATATGTAACCTCAACTGAACTAAATGTTCAATCTAAAATATAGATAAATTCAATCAGTATAATCTGATACTGCACTGTCATTTATTTAACAATAATTTAACAGTCCATGTTTCCCTTTGAAAACTAGAAATGTTAATTTGTTGAACAAAAGCCTTACCTATCCCTGCCCCACCTCAAAAACAAGAAAACCAAATGAGACCACCAGATTCATGTCTTATAGAGAGAAGCAAAACCAAGTATGGGACTTAAAGCTTGTAGCTCCTACCTGAATCACATACCCAGCTAGGGCAAGCTCTGTAGACTGACCATTTCCTGAAGAGCTGAGTGATATTATGGATAATATCATCCTTGACACCATTCAGGGAAATCAAATCTCACACTAGCTGAGCTCTGCTCTCTAACTATTCTCCAGCTGCAACAGATCTCAAACTATCCAAGATCAATGGAAGAAGAGGTCTTAGAACTTTAAAACCCCTGAAATAAAACCACAGACAATACAGAGCTATCATTCAGTCACCTTACTGGCAGCCTTCACCTGATCTCAGTGAGGCTTCACAAGTTTGTAATGAACTTGGTACTAAAAAAAAAAAGTTTAAAAAGTGACTTGTACTACAAAATCATGAAACTGTCTGTTAGCAGTGTAGATGACAATGCAGATTCAAAGAGCTTTCAGGTTTGGGTCAGCTCAGAGCCTTAA
Organism: Loriculus beryllinus; assembly: GCA_039877255.1. Lineage (NCBI taxonomy): Eukaryota > Metazoa > Chordata > Aves > Psittaciformes > Psittacidae > Loriculus > Loriculus beryllinus. The sequence goes on from JBCJKH010047454.1 coordinate 4,277, forward strand.
AATCTGGCATGGCTGTGACACCCTTAGAAATGAATCTGCTTCTGCCATGCTGCTCAAATCTGGGACTCAGTGTAGGGACTGGATTTTTGAGAGAAGCCTTTATACCCTGACGGAGATTTTACAGCTGCTTTGCCATCTCTCTATACTAGCATTACCATAAATGAGTCTTGATGAAAAAAGCTCTTCCATGTGAATACATCTGAAAGCAAAACACAACCTTCATTTTAATTGACAGTTTTACTTTTTTCTTCAAAATGCACCATCATTTCCCTTCCTCGTGCTGAACACTCAGAATCACATAGAAGCAGATGTGATTCTGACTGTTCAGCATGAACACACACAACTTGCTGTTCGTGCTGTGAATGGCTGAGCAAAGCCATGAAGACCAGGAGTGTATGTCTTGAGCTTTTATTTAGTTGTTTATTTACTTTTAAAGCATGAAAATCAGACAGAAAGACTTCTGCTCATCCCAGAAACCTATCAAGAGAATTCTAACCTTCAGCAGACAGTGAGAATGCTCTGTTTCATGACTGGGATGAATACAATGCAAACAAACAGCAGAAAAAACTCCACAGCTTCGCAGAACTACACTTTGGGGCCTTCAAATGAACCATCGTGGCTTTCATGGCCAGCATGGGAGTTGTTAAGCACCCTTCTTAATCCACCCTCTTCCCCTTTCTGTTTACCTCCCCTTAACCAGGTGGACATGGGGTGGCTGAGCTACCTTCGCTCATCACAGCTGCAATAGGGTTGCAGTGTGGAGACAAACTGAACTTACATAGAGAGAAGCGATTCATTCATACATGAAAAGTGAAGCCTCCTTCTAGCCTGGTCAAGGCAAGGTTTGATGAAGGGTGTAGGCGGCTAGTAATGTATTTTGTAGATACAGGTGGAGTCAAGAGTCTTCATGTTCTTACTGTGTGGGGCTTTATGTCTAAAACATTAGTCTGATGAGGACAGGTAAGTAAGAATGACCCCCTATGTATTGTCATGAATCCAACAAGTGTTAGATTAGAAGTGACTAAATCAGAAGTGATTTGTTCACTCAAACCAAATCTCAAGTTATCCCATATGAAATCACTTATGGAGACAAAGAAAAACCAAACCAAGGCACACACAGATGGTTTGGATGGTGTCACCAATTCTTTTGCTCAAAATCTCATTCCGATTACAAAATCGTCACAGATCAATGTATTTTTGCAGTGTTCATTAACTTGAACAAATTGCTTGGAGACCTTCTGGCTACAAACAAGTGATGCTTGGAGCTTCCCACCTCTTGTCCCAGAATTACAGACTAGGAGTTATCCAGGACAAATGGCTTCTACCTACAAAACTGTGGCTTCAGTGAGTTGGATAAAAGATCCTAGTAGGTCATGCCATGCTGAGGAGTTTCTACTAGAAAGTAGCAGATTTCTTGGAAGAGGTGTTAGAATAAAACAGTCAAACATTTAAAAGCAAACAAAAAAAACCCCAAAAAACCCAAAAACCACAAAAACCAACCTAAAAAGCAAACTTACAATGAGATAATTTCCCCTAAATATCCATCTAACTTTCCAATATCGATAGCCCAGGACTTTCTAAGATACCCAGGTCCTTGCACTTAATAACCCTTCTGTGAATCCACAGCCTGCAGCAATGACTTCCATAATTAAAGTGCATATCAGATGAAAGAGTATTTCCCTGTGCTGGTTTCAAACTTTTAGACAAGTAATCAAGTAATTTTTCATTTCTGCTTGGTACTAAGTCATGGCTTATGATCTTATGACGAATAACTGTGCTATACTTTTATAGTTTCAGTCACCCTCTTCTGCACTTGTGCAGATTCTGTTGTGGCATTTTTGAGATGAAGCATTCAAAAGGCAAATATCTTTCCACTGTATAGATATGAGCATTGTTAGTTCCATAAAATCATACCAATTAAAAAAGTTTGGACACCAAACACACAACTATAATAATGAAATGCAGTACAGAAGCTATTGGTATGTTTTGGTTGAAAAGGTACAACTCAAATTGCACAGCATAAGTCAAACCTTCACTGAGTAGGCTGCCGTACAAGCACTGAACCAAAATTACTTCCCCAGCCAGTGTAATAAAATAACAAGAGATAGACAGGTGAATAAAGACACATAAGAAGAGAGGAAGATAAATTTGGCACTAAAACAGGTCCTCTGCTCAAGTGAGTGCTTTGTGATTTTCAAAACTGGACTTGCTGTTGAGCAAAGCATTTGAAATTAACAGTCAGTTTTGAAAAAACTAAAACTTGGTGACTCAAGGCTAAAACAAACAAGCCTGAAGTTGATGCAATATTAGTAATCCAATCAGACATTTGTACATGGGGGAGGAACAGAGCTCAAGGTCTTGCAAGCTACAAACAGAAGAGATGGCTCTGCAAGGATCTTCATTTGTTTTTATTCCTATTGTATTTCTTCTACTTAAACACAAAGGAATCTGTCATCACTTCCCACCATACCTTTAACTTCCATTTATGTTTCACACATCCCAGCACAAATCTCCTTACCCCACTGTCTATCATTTGTGGCTCAGCGGAATGCAGCAGGATTTCTTTCGCATTGCACAGTATCTGACCCTGTTAATGCTGGTACCAAATTTCCCACCCCAAGATGTGCTCAAAAAGGAACTCTTCCTAGATTACCACCAGGTCATCCTACACTTCTATTTTCTAAATGTAACAGCCAGCACTCATGCTGACTGTGCTTTCACAGGTTGCCTGCAAGCTGTGCTCTGACAATGATGCAGCCTGCTCTCTGAACTGTCCCAGAGGAACGATTTATCTCTTCACATTCTGAGTGGTAATTATTTCCCAAGTATGCCGAAAATGTTCTTTCACTGTTATTGCCAAAACTTCCTCCTTTCATGTATGAAATGTGTTAATATCAGCCAAAACTATAAACTTAGGAAAAAACACATATCTTGAATACATGCCACAGAGTTGTTCTAAGGCAAACCTAACCTCTTTTAATGCCTTGCAGCCACACATTGCAAGGTACAATTCTTTAATACAGGAAAGCTGTTGTTTTTCCTCTCCTAAACTGAATCCTGGTAATGTCAGGTACAGTGAAGTGAAGATCTGGAGCCATAAGCTACACCCTTGCCTCCATGGCTCAACTTGTGCTACTGTCTGCTCCATGGTACAGCCGGTGAGGGAGTTCAGAGGGTTGGTTCAGGGCAAATGCTAATAAGAATTTGCTAATCTCATCCTATTCAGTATTATCATTAATGACTTGTGTGATGGAATAGGCTGTACAGTACTTAGATTGACAAATGAAAAACCTGGAAGGTGGATAGCATGCTGTTAGATGGGGGCTGGAATTCAGAACTATCCTAACGCACTGAAATAAATAATATGCGGGTTCAGTCATGCAAAGAGTAGCACTTTTGAACGTTGGCTGTGATAACCAAACTAGCAAATAAATTCTTTAGACATCACCTGTATTTTTCAATTATTCAAAAATAGCATGTTTAAGCAACAATAGGCAAAACTGTAAGAAGAGCAAATTTTATACTGGAAATTTTAAATGGGAACTTTCTATATGTCATGGAATCCTTCCATTCCATATAATCCATTGTATTACGTACTGGGTACCACTCTTCAAGAAGCATGAAGACCACCTGGAATTGGCTCAGGAAATGATAGCAAGAACAACAAATTGATGTAGAAAATAAGGCCCATTAAAAGAAATGGAAAGAATTATACATGACCTGTATAACTAAGAGAGGATTGTGGGGCAAAAGTGATAAATACCTTTCCTTCAAAGGGAAGAGTAATAACAATTTTCCTTATACAAGGGAATGAGAAAAGGAGTAACCAGTTTAAATTCTGGCAACACAGACATCAGAAAACAAAATACAAAGATATTTCTTGCATCTGTAGAGCATTACAAAAAAATTGAGGAGAATTTATAATTTCTCCAGTCATAGCTGATTCTGCCTTGATGCAGAGACAGACCAAATGAGTCCCCACCTCTATCTATGAGGCCCTTTTCTACATCCCCTTTCCCCCATTTCTGAATCCACTGGCATACCTGCTTTGAAGGAAGGAGCAAGACAGATTCTTGCATGTACAATTAGTTACCATGTTTCACATATGCCAGCTTTTCATTTGCCATGAAATGGCAATGAAAATACATTAAAACAGTCCAGATGATAGTCACTATTTTTCCCTGCTTTTTCCTTTTTTTGCTAGTATATTTTGTATAAATTGAGTATAAGTATTTGCTGTCTGCTATATTAGCAAATGCATTCCTTGATCTGACTTAGAGAAGGTAATAATTGAGATGCTCCTGTTAAAAAAAAGAGCTAAGCAAAACATTATAAGAAGCATTAATGTTGCTAAAGCACTTGCAGAGCCTCATGCAATGAAATGTAAATTGGAAGAAAACACTTTAACATTCTGGGGAAAAAATGTCCAATGAAAGCTAAATATGCACTGAACACATATTTGTGCTTGTATGTATATAATTTGTCTCAGCAGCCCACAGGAATTCCTGAGACATTTTGTTGCAACTAGGCTATAAAGACATAACTTTATCAGAAACACATTATGTCTTTGTCTCAGCAAATAACTGTGTAATTATGCTGGCTGCAGCATTCTGTTTAAATTTAGCACCTTAGGAGAACTGAACAGCACTGAGGAATGACATTTTGAGTACAAAATTGACATTATGGATGGACAAAAGCCATCATGACCACCTCTTCATTGGTTGCTTTTCCTAACCTTTTCTGCATTAAATATTAGGGAATGTGTTATTCAGATAACCAGAGAGACACAGCAAGAACTGAGCGGACAAACCAAGCTGGCTGTGACCAATTTATAATCTGAATGCTGTTTGTGCAGGCCATTTGAGAAAGATGAACAAACACAAGGTTGGTCTTCGCCCCCTAGTGTTTGCTTCAGAATTACTGTAAAACAACTATAAAATAAAGAAGTCTTTTAAAATCACTTTGTGAAACAGAACCAGACAACACAAGCCATATCTGTCTAAAGCATTACATAAAGGTTCTTTGTAAGACAACAACTCACAGAATTTTTATCACAAACACCTGTAGGATGAATCGTATTTGCTGCATAGAGAGCAATTTACAGTTGGTACTCCTTAATTGCATGCACATAGTGGTATAAAGACCAACATAATTTATTTTTAGAAGTCAAGCAACTCAAGCAAGAGGCATCATCTGGGTACTGTGAATTAAAGTGGTTTGCGTTAATACGACTCAACAGATTTGCAAATCACTGTTCAGCAGAGCACTAGATGTGGTTTAGTTACATACAGACGCTGAGAACCAGTTTACTGTTAAGCACTTCACTGCTTGAGTGAACGCAAGTGGTTGCAAAGCTTGCCCAAGCAAAGAGCCTCAGTGGTGAGGCAAAAGTGTCAAATGGAGCTAGGATTTCCAAGAAGCCAAGTACAAAAATCTCCTGCTTGTCACACAGGAACGACTAAATGGAGTTCAGGGGTTTAGCTTGCTGCTTGTAGTTTTAACAACATGGCAGAAAACAACTGCCAAGTTGTCGGCAAACAGCTAGACAGTGAGGCACTGAGGGACCAAGTTAATATCCCTGATAACTCAAGAACACTATGGGCAATCAAATGGACCATTACTATGAGAGTGAATGAAAGAACTGGATCAGAGAGGGAACGTGTAGAGAGGGGTTTATTATTATTTTCTAAAGCATTAATTTTAGACCTGGGCTGGCTATGCTTGATTACTTGTATTTTTAATTGCCTTCTACTAGATGCTCAGTTTTCAAGTTGAAACAAACTTCAAACAAGATCATACCACACATCTAAGACAAAAGCAGTCTGTGTCCTTCATCTCAAGGAGTTACTGGAATGATTGACTCTAGGGATTTTCATCCTCACCCAGAGGGTCAGTTCTCAAGAATAACAGCTCAGTTTTGCTAAAGCCCACAAGAACATGAAATCTGGAGCTGGTTATGAAGACAGCTATTCAAAGCGTGGATGAACTGAATTCTGCTGCTGGTGGGAATCTAGTGGCAGACATTCACTGCCCTCCAGAGCAGGAAGGGCTCCTTATCTGATTAAAGAGAATGTATTCAGTTCTGAACAGCACAGTATTTTAGTTTAGATAACTGGTCTTTCTAAAATAACAGGCAAAAATACAGAAAATATTTCCAAGGTGATGCAATACATTAGTCAAGCCTGCACTTGTACTATTATTAGTATAATACTTACTTGAAATGTATATAAATAAGATCCTGTCATAAAAATAATCTCTTTTATGTTGCAAAGCACTTTACTTAAAGGCAAAACATAGCAACCCTGGCAGGTAAATAGCCCAGTTATGTGTCATTGAGCATCATCTCCCATTTAGTTTTCTATAAAAGCCATTACCTAGCAATGATCACAGTGATAAGGCAGCTTGTTATCCATTCCTTCCTTACTGAAATAAGCAAAGCCTTATGGACCAGCTTCGGGGATTCATTCAATCAGATGCTAAAGGTATGTGACTAGACATATTAGAGCACTTTACCAAGAGTTTTGTTACATTTTGGTAGGTTTTTTAAGGACTGACAACCAAAATTAGAAAATCTGCCTTGTTTCTCTTTTAACCTTGTCCAAAAATAGCAGTAGTGTACATCTTCAAGATGTAAAGAGAGAGATGAAAAAATCTTGTAGAAAAAGAAGAAACAATCACCCAGTTGCTTAAGAGGTGAGGAAAAGTCTCTAGCTATTTCTCCTTTGTGCATTTAGAATGAAGACAACACAGTTTTAACTAGGCAACTACTACTCTGAATGATATAACTCCTTCCAGGCAAGAGTTCCTGCCATTGATGAGCTATATTTTAAAAGGCCATTCTTTTTTAATATGTTCATTAATGAAAATCCAATCACACTTAAACACTGGGAATATAAAAATGAAACTTTTGTACCTTATTTCCGCTATGCAAAAGCTTAGCTTCCAGTTCTTCCCACGAGGTCCTGTTACATTTTTTTTCCTCACTAGATCAAAGAGCCTATTACTGTTATCTATCAGCTCCCTATGCAAGCAGTTATAGACTGTGACCAACTAATTGCTGAGTGAAATTAAGAAACCTTTTAAATTCAATTATTCAATTTACAGTGTTAACATTAAAGATACTGTGAATTTCTGTAGATTTTATATAAACTGATAACAGTATGTCCCTGGCCATGTGTCCCTTGTGCAGGGAACTCATTTCTTCTTTAACAACACTGACTGGAAAATCAGGTTTCTCTTACTAACCATGATGGCTCTTGGGACTTCTCCAGTAATCAGTGTTTCCTGAGGCAAAGCATCTGCAGCCTATCCTGAACATATGAGCTACCTTACAGTTCTTACGTTTATGTTCTATATTTGGCTCCAAATATGTGATTTGCTCCTAGATCTGCATTCCTCTCATTTAGTTACCTCCTTGCTTTTTTTCTTATCCATGTTCTACCCTTTGGATCTTCTAAAAATACTAGGTTTATTCACATCTTTGACTAAATTTTTTTCTTAGCTTAGTGCCTACATCAAATGTGCTTTATATTGGTACTAAAAGATCATAGTGCTCTCAAAACCTTACTAATAGTCTGAGGTCTTGCAAGACCTTACTATCTCTCTAGCAGCAACTTGGATACTCAACTTAAAGCTAGTTCATCTGTGTTGGTTACGCAACCTTAGTCCAGCTACACACAGCCCAAGCTTTGCACAGGATGAAGGGTTAATAATTTGTAATCTCAAACCCACCCATTATTGTAGTGTACTATTTTATTATTAAATGACATCTGGAATAACCATTCTATTCCTTGCCTATGGCAGGGGGGCTGGAACTAGATGACCTTAAGGTCCTTTCCAACCCTAACTATTCTATGATTCTATATATCACTGGAATATACTTGTTCCTCAAACAGGCCAAATACCAGAACAAATGGCTACTCCTAATTCACATATTTCATACTGTTTTCCAATCCACCACACGTGAGAACTTTCATACCAGAAATCTACCATGTGACCCTTTGTAGTTAAAAATCTTTTTTTTTCCTATTTTTTTAAAAATTTCTAATGCATTTTCTAATGAAATCTGAAAGTAAAGTAAGGATTTTAAATACACGCACCTGATAGTGCTAATTCCTCTGGGGAAAGACAGCAATGAAAGCAGCAATATGATATTACATAATCTTATGCACTAACAACAAAAATGTCACAATAAGATAAAACCATGTATATTTACTATAGTAGCTACGCACAACAGCTAAATACAACTTAGTTACATACTTATATAGATGCTAAGATACACTTCTGCTGATTAAGCTAACTAGTGGGTTTTGATGGCAGTGCACTCTTATACAGGGATATGCTATCCTTCTCTTACCTAGCACAGTGGGTGTAGGAGGAATGAACATACACAGCACTTTCCCTGAGAGAATAGGGTCTGACTGCTTGTGATCTCTTGCTAGAGCCTATGGACAGCAGATGCAGACACATGGTAGGAATGTAGTTGCTCTGCTGTTACTCAGGGAACACACAAAGTGCTTGTCCCATTGCACACGCGCTGGTGAGAGGGAAGCCTAAAGCCAGACAACAGCGCAAGTGGGTGAACAGCTTTGCAATGGGATCCAGTAGTCACTAGAGCTAGTAGAGAAACTCTTGAACAGTTTTCCAGCAGAAAACTGACGATAAAAAGGGTTCACACTAAACTCAACCAGTACTGCAAAGTTTTTAAAGAGAAACAGAGAAAATTCTTTCCCTTCAGAAACATTTTGAAATCTAGCATCATCTGAGATTTCATTATCACAGTCCATAGACTGTGCAGAGACCAAAGCAGCATCTCATATTGTTGATGTGGTCACAATAGCTTTGGCAGATGACCCTTTTACATCCCTTTGATCCTTTGACCAACTGTAATAGCCTCAAGTAAATCAGTCTTATAAAGGGTATATTATCGTCCTCTCATGTATGCCACACTATTAAATCTATTTTCTGGTTAAAAAAATGGAATTAGCGAAGCATTTAATTGTTGTTAAATGCTAATCTAAACATTTTCAAGTCCTAATAATTATTGTCTCACAAACTTCCTTTAACTTATGACTCCTTTCTTAATGACAAAGTAGCAGATAACAATCTGAAAATGAAGCACTTTGCAAAGAGACTGGTCCAATTATAACCAGATACAGGAAGGTTTCCCTCATCTGGATGTTTTGAGAGAACATTTTGTTCAAATCCACGCCCAAAGATCATTCAGCAACAAGCATAAAAAAATGACTACATTTCCAGGCACTGATAATATTCATTACTGTTACTGTTTTTAAACTTAGATCTAAAAATATTTTTTTAACATCACTTTGCAGAAAAGTGGGATAAGTGAAAACTAAAACCACTCCTGTTTCAAAGTTAACAAATCAGACATGTACAAGCCTAAAAACCAAGACAGTATCTTTCCTTTTGAACCTGTAACTTCAAGTTTTACACAAAAACTTTTAATAATGAAAGAGTAAAATTTCTTTTACTATGATTCCATATCTTTCCCTTTTTACCTAATTTCTCAGAGCAAGTATGAAGGACCAGGCCTTTAATGGGATATTACTGTAAAAATCAGATGCTCAGCTTTTTATAGTAGGTTCACAGCAACCTCTGGTCTTGTATCACTGAGGTATGTCAAAATCCAATCTTTCCGACAGAAATGGAACTACCTTTTTATATTAATACGCTTAAAAATTTGTGTGCTTAAAATACTGAGATATGGTCTGTTCCCCAACAGCACTGAGCTCATCTCGCAGCGCACAGTTCTTCCATCCTCAGAAGCAAGTTCACAACTTAAAGAGCGAATTTACAGTTAAAGAAAAATTTTACAGCAGCTTCCAATATCAAAATTGTGTTGTTTGCTTTAAGTGTCATTTAAATGCTAATTTTACAAATGTGTTTTCATTTTGTTCCATATTAAGGAATATTGAAAAAGATACAATTGTACTTAATAAAGAAACTGGTGCCACATTTGGATGACAGAAGGAATTATCATCAGGAGTTTGCCTCATCCACTTCATTTCATGGAGTGCATAATATTGTTCGAACACAGAGCAAGACTCGCAAAGTGCTGTGGCTGTTTATAGTCATGGGCAGTTTTGCCATTGTTATATGGCAAATCTGCAGTCGCTTCATCTACTACTTCACCTGGCCAACCACAACTACAGTGATAGTTCAGTATGTGGAAAATGTCCAATTCCCTGCTGTGACTTTCTGCAACTTGAACAGGTAAAAGTTATGTTTGTTATTTGCTCTTTGGAGGCAATACCTTTATATCTGAAAACAACTGGCCCCCACAATATGCCTTAACAAATTACATAAAATAAATACGGCTCTGAGGGGCATGCCTTCCACACCACCACATGAGATTTAAATGAAGAGGAAAGAGCAAGAATCAAGTAGGAGGTTGCTTTTTTAATCTTCCCCTTCCTTCAGATGAACAATAGCATTACAGGTTTTTAAATTTCAAAACATAGGTTGGAATAGAAACACCTCTGATGGTGTTTTTCTATGTACAAGCACTACTTCTAAAGTGTAACTAAGGGACAGTCATCAGTTATACCCAAGTTAAAAATAAAACACAAGATTTGCAAACACAGATATTCAAACAGAAACATCATACAAATGTAGAAATTCTGGACAAAGCAGATGCTGTTTTTCAGAGATGCTCAACTTTTATGGTTCTAGCTGGTGCCAGTGTGATTTTCAGGAGGGAAACATTTGGTCTGTTTGTAAGTCATTGAAGTTCACTACAGATTTCTACATATGAAGATAATAGCCAACATTCAGATGCGGCCACTTTGAAAATAATTTTACAAACTTACAGCCTGATTTTTAGAGCAAATATGCAATTTAGGAACAATTTTAGAAATACAGAAAGTTTACCCACATTGTTTCCTCAATCTTCTGCCTTTCCCTGGCAGAATCAACTAGAAGTCCCAGTCTCAAATACCTGGAACTGTTCACATCCCTCGCATTGCCCCGTGTAAAGCCATCCTGGGTTATACTGCACAACATTCTCCGCAGATGGAGCCACAGAGCTTACAGAAAGGTAGACTGTCTCTGCACTGGGGTGTAGTGCCTTAGTAAAGCAGGTATATGAGAGTACTGCAAATGCACTTACAAATCAATTTCATAAATGATAGAAGACAGCTTTTTTGAAAGGAATGGCAACTCCCAGCTAGTTTCCCACATGTAAATATAACTGTTCAGTTTCTCATCAGTTCTACAAATCCAGTTGTTGTCTCACACAGATGGTGAATCTACAGAAATGTGCCCAATGACTGACCAGAATAGCCATAGGAAGGTGTCAAATTTCTGCATTCAGATATGGAAAACAGCTTCCTAGAAATGGAGACTATATTTTTTATTCTAGTTATATCATATTATATCTACAATACATAATATCTACTTATAATTATAATATAGAATACAGAATACAGAATTTCTTATATTGTAGGGACCAAAGTGCATTATAGTGGGCAAGAATGACTTACATTTTGCAAGCAGACAACAAACTGTGTCACAGATTTGGCAAGAGCAGCTTTGAGATGCACAGAACTAAGCAATTTTTTTCTCCTTCCCTTGATAGGTTCCAAGCTCATGCAGTAAGCAACCTCAAGATAATTTTTTTCATTTGGAACATGGTTTCTGGAGTACTCCACAATTTTTCTATGGAAAATAAATATCCTCAAGAGCTCAATGATTTTCTTCTTGGGAACCAGAACTTCAGCATCAAACAGTTTACAAAGAAAAATGGGTTTTATCTGAACAGCAGCACATTGCTAGAATGTGACTTTTTTGGAAAGCCATGTTACCCACAGGTAAAGATGTTTATTTTACAGCAGCATGGAGGAGAAGGGGGTATATACTTACCGCTCCCCACCTGAGACACCTATTTTTGCCAGCTATTCCCCCTATTGTCCCTTTACAGACACCCAATGGAGAAAGAAAGTTCTGCTCTAAACCACCCTGAGGACCCCAGTTCTCCCACTGACTGTGGAGACAGCCTGCAGGACTCTCTGAGCTGTAAAATGGGATTTCAGTCTAAATTTCTCTCAGTCCAGTGCCACTCCTGCACTGGATAGAGCAGCCTTTGGCAACTGTCAAACCTTCAGACTGTATCTAACAACCTTGTCCATAAATGGCCTGTAATGAAGGCCAGTCTGAAGTTTTTTGCAATACATGATTGCATACTTTTGTTCTTGAGGTCAAGAATACAGACAGCCAGGGTAACTCCACAGGAATTTTAAATAATGAGGTGAAAATAGTCCAGCTTTGGGAATTTTGGACAATAACCAAAGAATATGATCATTGCATTTTTATGTTAATTCTTCCATAAAGCAATTCCCAACTTAAAGAGAAGATGTGAACAGAAAAGTCAGAACTTTATTCTTTCAGATATAACCTTTAGATATGCTATAACTTATAAAATTAGGCATTTTAGAGCCCTCTTGACTGAAAGATACTCATGTCTAACTAAAACTAAAGCAAACACTATATTTTCGTGTGTAATATAACATTTAGATTTGAAACAATCTTCACTGAACATGTACTGAAAAAATTAAACAAGTTGGTTTTGAATATATGTCTATTAAATAACACTATATAATATATTTCTATATAACTATATAATTTCTATAAGGTATAGAAAAACATGACTTCATTAAATGATTCTGAGAAGCTGGCAGGTATTAATAAACAACATGAAATTTCTCCTTTAAATTTCATTTCCTACAGAAAGGGTGAAATCCTTCTGAATATTTCCATCAATTAGCACTTTCCTCACAGAAATACTTAGCATTGCCTTTAGAAAAAACAAACAAACAAACACTCCAGTAGTCCATCTCTTGCATTGTAATTCACTAAGGAAACTTTTTTCCTTTTACTCATCCCTATTTTCCTTTATTGAAGGATTTTGAACATGTTTTCACTGAATATGGAAACTGCTTTACTTTTAATCACAATGATCTTGCAGCAAGAAGAGTGAGTCTGTCTGGAAGAGGCTTACATTTGCTTTTTGATGTCCAACAGGTACAACTATCCTAATGATTATAAATCACAAATCAGGTAATAACTTACAGCTGAATGGAGTTGGTTTGGATTTGAGCTTTCGTTTCGCTGGTTTTACACAGACCATCAGAATTTCATGCACAGATTTCTATTTGAAGACCATTTCTGAGTGAGAGGGCATTTTCAAGGGAAAATCTACACAGATTTTAAAAGTCAGAATTATTGACTCTGTCCCTAGCTAAATGGTTCTGAAAGTTTCAAGTGAATGTGTATGTACATATGCTCAGTTTACCTACAGTTAAAACATGTCATCAGAGCAGTAATCTTGTCTTACACAAGCACTCTGAGGTGACATGAATTCATTTTAATAAAAGGCCCAGTAGGGGAGGTCATATGGTGTCAGCTTCTAAAGCATTACCAAATTTTAGTTGTAGCAGCTGTAAGTGCTCGATGACAGCTAAGATCTGGTCTTTGCACTACAGCCTCTGGCCTCATTAGAATTATCTTTGAGCAACAAAACCCAGAAAATTAATATCACCTTGTGAGGTCAGCAAGGAAAACTAGTATTTTGAGTGATAAATGACTTAAACATTCACTTTTATTCTCTAGGAATGATGAGACAGGAGTGACAGGTTCTGGAGAGAGTAATGGAAAGTTTGCTGAAATGTGATGGGTAGTTGCAAGTAAAAGGAGAGAATATCCAAGCTATGAGTAAATGTTTACCTATGTCTTCTTGCTTTTGAAACTGGGAGATGACAGAAGGAATAAAAAACACCCCTGAATTTTATGGTAACTGGAAGGAAACACACAGAGGTCATTAGCAAAGAAAATTCAAGTCAGTTTGCTTCTATACTTATCTGTAAATTGTCTAAAATGCAACTAGAGATACAAGACCAAATCAAAAAGCACAGCACCATTTTAAATATAGCTAAAGTTTCAGATGGTAAGCAGAGCCAAAACTACTTTAAATAATTCTTTTTGCATCAGGAACAATTCACCGATGAACCTTCTCTCGGTTATACTGATGCTGGTGTAACTTTTGATATCCATTCACCCAGAGAGCTTCCACACTTTGATGGTTTAGGTTTACTAACACCAGTTGGAATGCATGCACAGGTTGCAATCCGCCAGCTGAAGGTAAGGATTTTGTCCATCAAGGGGAAATATTGGCCTTTGCTGTCTCTACTTCTCTTCTGAAGTATGACCTTTTGGAAGTTAAGTATTTTATGATGCCAAAGTGACTCCTAAAAATAACATTTCCTTTCAGACACAAACAAAATTACTGCAATTTTGGAGTGGCAGAGGAGGGTGTCACTGGTTGTCATAATCAGAATCTATTTAAATCAGCCTTTCCTTCCTAACATCTTAGTCTTGCTGACATATAATGATACAAGGAGATCAAAGCATACTCTGTTCGCATTAATGCTGTCTCAGATTCCTAGTGGAATCCAAGTGGAGTGGACTACCCTTCTGCGCTAGGCTTTCTGATCAAGTCCTACTTTTGCTGTGAGAGGAGTTGATTTTATAATCCCAAAAGCATAACCTGTAATTGCCTCCAATTAAATCACAATGTTACTGCTTATGTCTTCAACAGGCTTCCTTAGTACTTTAAATTGTGAAAAAATAACATCTAAATTTAAAACTGAGACTATATATATATATAAATAAATATATTCTCTTATTATTATCATACAGTCAATTATCCAAGAATACCCATGGGGAGAGTGCAAGCCTGATAAAAAGCTTCGCCACCACAGGATTTATAGTACTAATGGATGTTTGAAGGAATGCAAAGCCCGCTACATACAGGACTGGTGTGGCTGCTTGCCATTCATTCTTCCAGGTATTTCTCAGGAATATCATCTCATACACTGATCATCTTGCTAGGAGTCCTCACCTGTTACTGAGCAGCAAAGGAGATAGGGAAAATCTCCTCTTTCCCACCTTTTCAGCATTAAAAGCAATGATAATAATGTCACCTCTCT
>JBCJKH010047454.1:23061-34399 GCA_039877255.1 Loriculus beryllinus
ACTATAAAACACTGAAATTTACTTCTTTCTGAAAATGTAATGAGGGAAAAGTTAAATATTTATTTGGGTAATTCTGCTAGCAACTCCATGACAACGGTAGGAAGTCTTATTAACAGAAGTTATGAAAACGAGATTATTTTTATTATGCAGTGCTACCTGAGTTTTAGAACTATCACCTAAAGAGACAGAAGTGATTATTTTGTATAGCAAATATTTCATTACCATGAATATTGTTAATGAGCTCATTATCACTGTCAAGCCAAAAATCTGTAGCTGTTCACACTTCTGAAGAATAATTAGTACTTTTATTCTTAAAGGTCACATCATTATGTTTGCAATCAGGTATTTTTTGTCTGGTTTATTCCACAACCCTTATGTTTATATTCTGTTCAGGAGTTAGGCAGATTCCTTCCACAGACATGTTATCAAAGATGAGCTCTTTACTCACACTGAATAATTTCACAGGTCTTGCTCCAACTCGGATTTAACTACTCTTCCACTTTTGCAACTGGCAAGAATACAATCTACAGATGAATTAACTAGGTAATAATTAGGTAAATGAGGCTATTAGCACAGGATAGAACTAAACATCCACGTATAGGACAAAGCCCCTTCTGCACAAACACGCTCATTGAAATAAGAACAACAGCAGTTGCACACAGGAGCAATAGACTACACTTTCAAGCACTGTATACCCTGTAGTTCAGGATGCTTGACACTTCCACTAAAGCTTATCTCTGTGTCCCTTGAAAAGTACAAGTCTATCTCACAGTACAGATCTAGAGTTAATTTCTCAAGGCAGCCTGAAGATCTACTCCTCTGATAAGTTTCTATTCTAACTGTTGGTATTAGAACATTTTTTCCTTCAGTCATTTAACTCATTTTGGTAACACTCATCTAATTGCTCTTTAAAAGACACCATCACACCTCCCTGACCCTGTCCATGCTGATAAACATTGCTGAAAGTGAATAGCAGCCCTGAATGTCTCTAGTAAGACTGTATGTATTTGTCATTAGGCAGAACCTTGTGAGTATTGACATTAAATATAGCGATCTGAGCTACAAAATAACTCAGCAGCAGAAGGCCTTGACTATATCTGAGTTGCTTGGTAAGTGAATGTTTAACATTTATTTACTGCTGATTAATAATTAAACTAAAGTAAGCCACACAAATGAACCTGGTTTTTATTCTCTCCGCTCCCAAGTTATAGCCTACATGGATTTCTAAACAGAAAGCAATACCCTTTTTAATGGTAATAATCATGTCTGCCCCATGGTCATTTTTGATACTCTCTCCTCTCATCCCACTAATGAACCTACAGTATGGACAGCAGCTGAGAGTAAGAACTAAGTTTGGCACTGGTTTATGGCTATATCACACACTGTAAGAATACTGATGTTTATGGGATTCAGAGAAGAGAGGGAGAACATGGAGAGGAGATGCAAGAAAACAGTTAAAAAGACATAGAAACAGGAGATACTTTAAGTATCTGTTTCACAGTGGATGTGTTCTGTTTACCTTCTTTATTTAGAGTTTTAAGAAACACACTAGTCTTCTCTTATAAACATTCTTAAGAATATTAATTCTGTTTTCTTAAAGCAATGGATTATTTATATTGAATTTATTTAGCACTTGAATCTGGCAAGATTTTGTTTCCTTGTTAGACTAAACCAAAATGCTTAGTATGTTTATTTCCTTCTCTTACAGCTGATGTAGGTGGCCAGCTTGGATTGTTTTGTGGTGCCAGCATGATTACAATCATAGAACTGCTTGAGTACATTTTTACTAACTTCTGTTGGATGTGCATCTTTCTTCTATTGAAAGCTCCTGAAATGCCTCAATGGAACAACCCATCCCACAACCACCCAACACACAAGGAAAAAAAGAAAGGAATACAAGAATGTTAGTGTCTTGTAGAAGCACATAATTGTTTCTGCCACTTCTCTTCCTAAGACACAAATGAGACAGTAATATTTTGCATTGCTCCCTTCCCTGCACTTCTTATTCTTCCTACATTTTTTTTAACCTAGAAATATTTAGCTGTGTTAAGTTAAGAGTGAACATTGGAAAGTCTCTCTTTCTCATGTAAAGAAAAACAGAATTTTTACCTAAAATTTTAAAGAATTACCAATTTTTTAAAATAACACAGCAAGTGGTACTGCCATACAATGTAATTTAATATTTCTGACCTAATTCTTCTCTGTTTTGTAAGAAGAAATAACACACACACCAAAAATACACATAAGCTTCTTAACCACCATAAAGGGGCATTGCTATGCTGAAAAAGGATTTGCCTTATTAACAATGAAGTCTTTGCTAGTTGCTTACAACCGTTACACATTCCAGTGAGTGATACTCTAGCTTTGCCTATCAGAGTTAGGAGTGTACCTAATAACAAGAACTTCTACACTGTTTTATCCATTTGTCTGAAATGCAAATGAGGGTAAGATTTTGTGGGTTTGATGCTGAATCAGGCTTCCTGAACGTTTATTTCTTTAGAAGTGCTCAGAAAAGCTTTTGTGCTTTCCTACTTCTGTGTGGGCCTATGGAGCAGTAGTGGTTTATAGTCTAATGCTTTTAAAGAAGACTTCTGTAATTAAATAGAATCACAAAGATGTGGAATAGTGCAGTGTAGATAGACACGCTTTCCACTGCTCCCAACACTAAAGCTCATACAATAAGTTTGCAGTGGAGGGGGGTCTTGTGTTCTTTTTAAGTACAACATCTTAGTAAACAGCATGATAATTTTTAAATATGAAAGTTAATTGGATAATTTCAATTTATACAATTAAATTAGACAATGTATCTTTAATGCATGTCTTTCTCTAGAATAGGTCTCTACAGTTCTGCACAAATTCATATTTCCTGACAGAATCTATCAATCAGAGACTCTGATGCGCTTGGAGGTGCCAAACAGACTGGATGGAAACCCTTCAGGAGAGGTTGACACAAAACAGTCTTTAAAAGATGCACCCAACACTAATTTTAAGACAACATAATAAAGGATTATCCTGATTTGAAGCGTTGATTTCTTCTCAATTAACCATACATAATAGTAATAGGTAACTGCTCACTTGAAAACTTAGTTTTCTAGACTTCAGACTAGCACCATATAGACTTTGCTAATCAAAATATTTTTACATTAGAAAGCTTACAAAAGCTACAGCATCATACCTTCTTGACTGATGGTTCCCCAGTTGGTGCCTGGGCTCTACAACCCTCAGACTACCCAGAAGCATGCCTCTGTGCACTTGTGTCAATGCCATGGCAGAAACTCCAGGCAAGTAGTAATAGCTGTTCTCTGTAATTCACACTATTATTCCATACTGTCTGCTCAGATTCAGCCACTACTAATGAATTATTTTCTACACAGGAAGTAGTAAGTGTACTGACTAAGCAGCCAAATCTTTAAAATTAGATATAAAATAATGAAAATACTCCTATTTGACCATCATTGGCAACAGCTTCTCATCAACAAAAAAGCCCCAGGATTCAATAAATGCAGGAAATGTTTTTTTGTCTCCTAGAAAGAGATGCCTTAATTTTATTCCTCGGTAACTGAGAGTACCTGCAGGCTTGAGAGGTCTCAAGGTTAACTTAAGAGATATTTTTGCTCCGTTCTTTTTTATTAGTCATTTCTGCTGGGACTTCCTCCCCATCACTATCACACACACACTTGGAACAGCAACTGTACAAAGAGGTCTGTCTAACCCCACTGTCATCCAAGGTACATTTTTGCCAATGGAAAGAACATAAAAAACATATTGCAATATTTCCCTAAAGATTTCTCCCAGCTTCAAATAGCTTATAGCCATGGATTTCTTAAGCCAGAAGAAATTATGGGTTTGGAAGCTGAAATTGGGTATTATCTGGCTTGTGGATAAAGAGAAAAGCAGAGGAAAGATTAAACACAGTAATCCAGCATCCCTTGTATTTTAGAGATCAAAGTGTTTTGTGGCTATCAATCACAATCAATTTTTTTTCTTTTCTTCTACTGATAAAGACTACAAAAAATAAAATTAGTATTGTAAGGACTAAACAAAAGAAACCTGGCATCTCTTCTGCTGTGTCAAAAGTTCAAGTGAAATGAAGCACAGAACATGCTAAAGAATGAGCAAAAGGACCCCAACAAACCAGCAATTCTCAGAAAGGGAAGGTACTTGCATCTTTGCTCTAGTTTAACATGACTAAAATTACTTTTGCTTATTCCACTGACTTTAGACAAGGACAGCTGAAATAGCTGTTTGGTTATAGATTCTTCAAACATACATGGCAAAAGTAGCTTTGAAGAAAGCAGAACAAAGGCTGATGTTTTGCCCAAGGTCAAGTGACAGACTCAGATGGCTTTTTTGCAACAATAGCTTGTGATAAGATTATATAAAGCAATTGATTCCCCAGCACAGCTAAATTTAGAAGTGTGTTGCGCAGCAGAGCAGAAGTAAGGGTGCTTTTGTACTCTGACATATGATTACTGTTCTATTAAGGCAACAGGATTTTTTAAAGTTTTAGGAAAATATTACTGTCTATGCAAAGATGACATATGTATAAGGGCAGCAGAAGCAAGGTATTTTAACAGCTTGATCAGATCATCTCTCAGCTTAGCATTACTTTGCTATTTATTTGTTCCCTTTTCACAAGTGCATGCCCATTCAAGTAGAGATATCAGCAAGCTTTTCCCATGCTTATTGTTTGATTCTAAAATGTTAGTCCCAACAATGAAATTAGTGACACGATTGAGAAAGCCCCCCGGGCTCCTTCCGAATCCTTGTCTAATGTGCACAAAGAAAAGCAACACAGAATTGTGTAGCTAGAAACACGTCAGCCTGACAATGACACCCTCCAACTGGTCCAAAGTAGTGTTGCACAATAAAAAATAAAATTGGGACATTTTAAAACGCATTCTGCAGAAGTCGTTAAACTTTATTTAATACTGTACAGAATATCATGCTGTTGCATACAACATTTTCTGAAGAGCAGAGGAAGGTATTTTTAGGTTGTGTGGATAATCACCTGTGTTTGGTCGCTCTGTATTTTATGATTGTATTGTTGCATTCTTTTATGCATTGTATTCATTTCCACATCCCGGGGGAGCACATCAGAACATCACAAGTAGCTCCAGGTACAAGAAAGACAGCCTTATGATCTACCAGACAGAGAACTTGTCCTGATAGATTGGGATTGAGGGAAGCTGGAGATTGTTAAAGACTTGCATCACATTTTTTGACAAGTTTCTTTAGCTCATTTCCTTTCTTCTTCTAACTAAGATATTTCACAAGTCTACTATTGCAATTTATGTGTCAGACATCTCTAAAGGAGTGCCAAAAAGTAAGGATTTATTTAAGGAGAAATTCATGTTTTGGCCAAAGAGCTCAGGAAACAGGCCTGGCACTTGCTTATTTGGCAAAACAAAATGAACACAGAACAGCCTGTACAGGAGAAGTATTTGGATCAGACTTTTATGCAGTAGATTAATCCATTGCAGCAAATCACCAGTAGATGCCCCACTAACTTTAGACTTCTGTTCCCAAGCCTTCTCATGAGTGGAGTTGATTTTTCAACATCTTTTCTGATTAATGACATATGAGTGAGGTAAATATTTCAAAAGGAGTGCTGGCAAACCTGACATTATTTAGCCTGAACCAACAGCATCTTTGCTGCACAATGTTTAGATTCATTTCCAAGGTAAAAGAGCAAAAATATACAGCCATCCCCATTCTGCATCAAAATAAGCTGATCAAAGTATCTCTCAAGGAGCTTATACAAACCAGCTGATCTACCAATGCTTAAGAAAACACTTAAGTTAAAATAAGAATTTCCACAAAATAAGATTCACCAATTCTTTAAGCTGAAACTATACAGTAAAACAGGAATTTCCCTATACACTCACTCAAATTTGAATGTAGCTGTGTCTACCCTCTCACCTTGATACAAGTGGTCACACCATGTATGAATCTGCGCTAGTGGAACTTCAGGAAAGCAGCCCTTATCAGCAGAGTAATACCCCATGTCAGTATGATATAAGCCCTTGGATTCTTACGGCTCCTTTCCACTTTAGCACTGCTCTGGGGTTTCTCTGTATTTTGGAAATCCAAGGATCATCATGTGATTCTAAAAAATCCCAGACTAAGATAAACCATAACGGATCACCAATACTGCCTGTCAAAGTACACAGTGTTTTAGAAGTGCATATCCCTTATTACGCTATAAACATTAGTACATCTAGTCATTGTAACTGTATCCCAAGCTAAACACACTCTCAGGCTGAGACTTGATGTGCTATTAAACTCAGAATACAGCAAATACTGCCAACCTGAAATTGTAATAATTGCTTACTGCAATGTTGAAACATGACTGGGTTATTAACAATAAGCTCTGTATTATTGGGGTAGAATGGGATACTGCTGTAGATCCACAGCTAGTATCACATCTTGCTGACACTGCTTATGACCATCCCTTGTCTTATCAACCCTCTGGCACTGTAAGTGCACCAGAAGCAACTCACCTCTGCTGACTCCTTACTAGAAACAAAGTGTCCACAATAAGAAGGGAAGCTTCTTTAGAAGATAAAAACTCCCAAATGCCCTCCCCACTACACACACAATCAATGTCCAAACAGGGGCTCCCCTCCCTACCCATCTACTATCCCAGGACAGATGCACTCAAGGGGATGATTTTTTGTTTGGCATTTTTTAAGCCTTTTTTGGGATCAGGGGTGCTTCTACAAAAGAGATATAAGAGATCCACACATGTATCTTTTCTTTCCACACTCGAATACTAAAACCCTTCTACCTCTAGAAAAGCATGTCATTTTGCTGTATGAAGCCAGATTAAGTGCATATCTTGCTTTTACCTTCATAATTTTGGGATTTTCAATTCGAAAAATGACCCTGAGCCTAGAAAATTTAGTAATACTTACAGTACACTGCAGGGTCCTTGATGAAAAGAAGGTTTGTAGTCCACGTTATAATTGTTAGGATTTCTGCTTACTTTGCAACACTTTCAAAGCCACTCTCAACTACTCAGTTGTTTCAATTCAAAGTGACGAACACAGGTTGCGGCCTTCATGGGTCTCAATCTAAGCACAGCATTGGGTTTCCTTATCTACTTCGACCTATTCAAGACTTGGCAAGTAGGCATTCAAGGCAGGATTCATGAGTATATATTTGACCATTGTGATGTATCATCACATACTTAAAGGCTTCATTTTAGACTGTGAATGAACTGAAGATCAGAAACAGGAAGAGTTACAAGAAGGAAGACTTTTGTACACAAGCTGTGAAAAATGTGGGCTTCAGAGCTGCACATGTGCCATGGAATACACAAAACCTGTGCATTAAAAAACAAAATTTGCTTCTGGTGTTGTTCAACTCAACCCATGCCTCCCACAACAATGACTCAATTGTTAGTGCAATTTCCATAACTGATACTCCCAACAACTTTAGCTAGAATTTTAATATAACCTCTTTTCCTGGGGTAACCAACAGGTCTTTGTATACTGTAGTTGCCAAAGAAAACATATTTAGAAAGACTATGACTCCTGGCTAATAGGACTAGCCCTGGTGCCCTGGAATATTTTCCTGTTAGTCACCTGGCCTGCTACATTTGTAAGCCTGAATGAAACCTTGCTGCTTCTAGCCACCATCTGCAGGAACAGCATTATTTGTCACAGACTTGATCCAGACTTCAATGGAAATTTTTCAATCCAAAACTGCCAAACAGATTCAGCCCATGCCCATGTAAACTCATAGCTCACTCACAGCTTGTGCCCTAGTCTGGAAGTGTTACATCACATCTTGATCTTTTCCTGCAGTCCAAACAAATGGATTTTTTTTTTTTTTTGAGCTGTTTTGGTTCAAACTTCTGAGCAATGTATGAATAAAAAAGGCAAATAATGTGAAACAAATCAGATATGAGAAAAAACCCAACCATTTAACTGGAGAAACATCATGAAAAGAAGAGAAAGGGTCAGTTTTCAAAAGAACAGAGTATTTCATGTGACACTTCCAATGAGAGGTATGGTTTATATCTCTGAGGAAAATGAGAAGGGCTGAAGGTCCAAACAGTTCCTGTGCTAAGGAAAACCCTACCGTTTGCCTTTTCCCCTAACCTCTGTCTCTTTTGTAACACCAAATAGGAAATATGCCTTCTAAATGCAGAACCTGCTACATGAGTTTGCACTCAGCAATGGAGTTAGGCTGTGCTAATTAATACTTACAGGAGCTTTCATCACACTCTCACAGTTTAAAGTCAACAAATAAATTTCAGAGCTCAACTGCATAATTCTGACGTTGTTTCTCTCAACAGAGGAAAGAACATAAACACGTCCACAAACTGATCAGTCCTTTACATGATTTTAAGATCAGCCCCAGGGTGCCCTCTAAGCAAAACCTGCAACGTTACCTTATCAATATGGATTTCATTTACAACAAAATCCTATGCAACAGCAGTTAGAGCTAGCCAGATTCTGGAGGGTTACATCAAGGATAAAATTTGGCTACTATTTTTCAGTCTCCCTGTCTGCATTTATAAACTCTAGGTTACCCAAAGGCTCTCTACCTTCTAACAATCAGCTGAAAAAGGTTGGGAACCTTTGAAATTGGTCAGCAATCAGCCATCAGGGTGGCTGTCCTACTGAGAAAGCTACAAGAGTAATGGATTTATATCATGCATTCTGACTGCATGACTTTGGCTATGTATTACTAACCACAGATCAATGAAATAAAGCATATACAGGGCTTGTTAATTAAAATAAATGCATAGTTTACAAGCATCAACAGATGAACTTTTGCTCTCAGGGCATGAAGGATAACAGAACAGACACCAGATACCAGCCTCATAAAAACAACTCTTTCAGCCATACTTACAGAATCAGTGCCCAACCTCTGACCCTCTTTTTCTTGTTAAAGGTGAAAAAGCAGCAACACTGCTTCACAGTGCTTCTTCACGCGCTGATGGGAAGAAAGTCCTCAGTAGGGACCAAAGCATCCAGCACCTTGCATGCCAATCTTCCTTACCCCAGCACCTTGCATGCCAATCTTCCTTACCCCAACCCCTTGCAGCCACAGAGCCATACTCCTGCTGCTGCAGGCCAAGGTAGTTGCTGCTCATGCAAATGCCCAGAAAATAAGAGGAGCCCAAATGTGGCCTAATGCTCAGAAAACATCAGTTCTCCTTTGTCCTACAAATTTCTGATTATCTGTTCCACCTGTCTCTGTAGGGTCGAAACAAGCATCAATGAAGAAGCAAAGTAGCTCTTAAAGCTATTCCCTGATGCAGCTGTGTGCTGGTGGGTAGGGGTTGTTCCTTTCATCACCTGATTTCCTGCTTAGGTCCTTGTTCTCTGATTACTGAATTTTTTTCATCAAGCCGTGCACTGGCAGACTTCACCCATATTTTTGCATATGAGGCAGAAGAAAGCTGGTTTTGTTCTTCCACAGGCAGGGAGTTTCCCAGGATGTGTTGTTTTGGAAGCAGGAGACGTTCCAGCCTGACCCAGCTACTGTGGTTAGTAACACTAGTGGCTTACAGATGTTCGCAAGTACACTGAGCAAGTAGAACTATTCTGATAACTCTAACCCAAGGTTTCTATCTCCACTATTGAGTCACATGGAAGGGGAAAAGGGTGGTTACAGAAACAGCTGAGGAAAGGAAGCAAAGACTCTAGCATCAGTCCATTCAGTTTATCCAGATCCTCATAAATGAAGACTGTGCAGTAGTTTGAAGATGGCAGAACTGTAGAACAAAAGCATCAGACTTAAGGCTGTTTGGCATACTCCAGTGTGAGCAACAGCCTGGAAATAATAAACCTTTTTTTCTTGCAAGTGTTTTCAATCCTATCTCCAATTCAGTAACACTTAATGAAACTTTTTTTATATATTCACCAGAGGGCTGTGGTCAAAATGAACATAAGACACAAGAAATCAATGTGCAAAATGGACTACCCTGCATTGAGAGTAACACTGTTGGTCAGTAGAAATTGGAAACTCCTAGTAGAGAAGTGAGGACCCCACAAAAGAAGCCACTGCTGAGTGCTGACAAGCTCTTTCAAACAACTAATTAAATTGACAGATCAGTTAAATGAATCATGGTAATGCCCTAATATATGTTGTCTTGCAGCAATGTTGCAGTTGCTACAAGTCTCCAGGTTGAAAAGACAAAGGGGGCAATAAAATTAACAGTTATTCAAGCAGAAATAACACAAAAAATCTTCTTTGAGGAACTATCCATGAAATATGAAATGGAAAGTTTAGAAAGATGTGGTATTATGGTATCTTTGGCTTGGAAGTCTTGATTAAAACAAACAATTGCCTCTTCAAATAGGATCTGTTTTGTAACAAGTTTTTGTTGCTTTTAAGACACTGCTAAAAGCTTCCTGTAAAGGGAGGTCTGGGAATGTTGTGTGCCACTTGGAAAAAGTTTAACTTATTTATCTTGAATTGGGGCTGTTGTAGCACGGCTGTTACATAATTCTTGCCAAAAAAGTTACCAAAAATGAATGGAATTTTAACCATCTCTTATGCAAATACTGGAATATTTTATCTTCATTCAGAACAGTAGGTTATACATCCTTTAACACATGACAGCTGTTACAATGCAAAGTATTGACACATCCATCAGAAGCATAACATCTGGTTTGTATATTCCTGAAGTGAAATGTAATGAACCGCATGCTGTATGTTTTTAAATAGCATTAATACCACCAGTATTAGATGAACAAACCACAAAGATTAAACTGATGTCTGAAGTTCAAAGCAGTTAGAAGTCAGTTAGAACTCAAGAAGGGAAAGGCTTGTCATTTTCTTGGGGGGGGGGGAGGGGCAGTGAACGAAAAGGATGAACAATGCCCCTCGATAAGTGTACAGCATGGTTTGGGGGTCATTCTCCCAGGAAATAGGGTTGAAGTGAAAACAGAGGTTAAGCCTATCGCAGAGGTAGAGATCTGATTCTTAAGCCAGCACTTTTGTCCAGATAGCCTCTCTTTCAAGCTTTATAAAAGGAACAACAAAAATGAATATAAAAGACTTGCCAAATCTTTATGTGTTGAAGGAAGCAATTGCTTTCAAAATTAATTATTTTCCTGCATAACAAAACTGACCTTTTCTCCCAGCAATCAAAGCAAAGCAGCTGTTATTTCCATGGTCTTCCTTAGCGGAATTAAGTACCTCAAAGAAGATAGGTCTTCCAACAGCTGCTGACTTCAGATTTTGCAGTCTGCATGACTCTTACTATGAGCAAGGGTGTACAGGACACAAATAGAATCACAGAATCATAGAATCGTTAGGGTTGGAAAGGACCTTAAGATCATCCAGTTCCAACCCCCCTGCCATGGGCAGGGAC
>JBCJKH010047457.1:0-26370 GCA_039877255.1 Loriculus beryllinus
CCTGGGCAGCCTGTTCCAATGCCTGAGCACCCTTTGGGGCAGGAACTGTTCCTCAGCTCCATCTAAACCTGCCCTGGGGCAGCTTGAGGCCGCTTCCTCTTGTCTTGTCCCTTGTTCCTTGGGAGCAGAGACCAGCCCCTCCTGGCTCCATCCTCTTGAAGAACAGCAGCTCCTACACAAAAGCAGGTGAACTGTGGGTACCAGTCTGCACAGTTCAACCTCACACTTACTCTCTAAGCTTTCCTGCTGCTCCAGGCAAACCTGGGCTGTGTCTGCAGTCAAAGCAGCTACAGAAACACCTCCCTGTCCAGCTCCACTCTCAACCCCTCCTCATATTAAAGTCATGTCCTAGTGCTTGGTTTGCATCAAGAAGGCCTCGTTAGGATGCTGAAGGGATCCTGAAGCAAGTGTCAGCGCTGGTTAGGAGGGGACAGAGAAAGTTCTGTTTCACCTGCAATGGCACTTCTCTTGTGTACCATGGTTTTCTTGTGTGCCCTACATGATCCCTTTGCCTACTGCTCCTCAGCTGACCTGGGAGCAGGTAGTAAGAGTGAGATGCATTTCTCAGTCTCAAAGTTCCAAGAACTTCAACAAAGAGAGCAAGGACATGGTGAAGGGAATTTGTGTTGGAGAAGAACCTGAACTCCACTGATGACCATTCTCCTTCTCAGAGCACTCATCCCATGGTGCTCCCCAGTGGGGTTTCAGCATTGCATCACTAGCAGGAAGCTCCTCAGAACAGCCCAAACACACAACAAAAACTCTGTTCTATCAGAAATGTTTTCTCTCCAAAAGCTTCCATGACACCTGTGCAAGTACTAGGGCAGTTACTTCTACATGAGGGAAGTGATGGAACTATTATCACCTACCAGCAAAGATGTCCCAAATCCCAAGCAAAAGGATCAGGGAAAAACACTAACAGGTAACCTGCCGGCTTCACACTGGCATATGCTTGCCAAATTTCATTACCGTTTTCTGTAGGAACTAAAGTAACCCTAAAAAAAAAAATAAATTGAAAGCAGTGTCTGGATCTCACTTTTGGTTACCAAGAGAGCAGTTTCTTTAAAGGAATGAACTCAAGTTTGCTTTCGAATCAAAGACTATCGTCCTAAGAACCAAGCTGTGCTAGAAGTCAAAAACTCGAAGTACGAAGTGAAGCTTGGCACAATCTTTAAGTATCTTCAATTATCAAATCAGGCAGCTAATACAACAACACAAGTTAACTGCATGGAGATAACCAGACCAGTAGAACACTTCCTTCTCGAGAGGGGAAAAAAAGATAACCTCTGACAGCAAATGTGCACTCAGGAGCAAGGGTCTTGTCTCAACCCTTTCAGAGCGAGGCCAACAGGATAGATGGCAGAGTGTCCTCCTTAACTTGCAAAGAACAGCTGAAACAGGACATTAGGCAGAGAAGGCATGTATTTCACTAGATGAATAAGCATTTAAGGCAGAGGGGTCACCTAAACCAAAAAGCTAGGAATTCTTGAGAAATCAAACTCTTGGTGGCTGCACTCTTAAAAAACATTTCAGTTTACAGTCCCTGACCTCCTAGTTACAGCAGAGGGGAATCATGTCTGCTCTGTTTGTACACTTGGGCAGTTTGGAACATGAGAGCCCACTACTACTATAAATTTGCTGGCAAATTTATTAGATCTCAACACCTCTGTGCACAGTAAGATCTCTCACATGCTTTTGTGGCTGCTTAGTGTAAAACCACTGAAGTAGTATCTAGCAAAATTTGGACATGATGCCTGCAGTAAGATACAGGAACACCTAACACATTTTGACAGCCTTAGCTCAAGGATGTTGTAAAGAGATGCTCTACATAGCACATTTCTACATGTGTATCTCCAACACCATCTGCCATAAATGCTAATGGCAGCCAGAAGGGCAAGAAGATGTAATCATCACCTATTTTTTCTCCAGCCAGACAGCAGAGAGAACAAGTCCTTCCACAAGGTGAATGAGTGTCTGATCAGCCAAAAAAAGGAAGAGGGAAAGACGTGGTTTGTAGCCAGAACACACCCTTTGCCACACAAACTTGTACAGCTCCTAAATGGGAAGATCAGAGCATAATTTTGTAGAGCGAAATCTTAAGAAGAAATCATTTGGCATTAGGTGCCAAACTAGGTGGCACAAAGAGATGCCTGGATGTTCAACTCATAACCTCATATCTCCCTTCCAAAAAACTCCAACATGCAGTACATACTCAGGGCAAGTAAATGGAAAAGAAAGCTTAAGTAGCTAAAAGGCTACCAGAAAACCTCATTTTTAAAGGTTAAAACAGTTCTCATATAGTCAAAGACCTTTTTCTCAAAAAATGTTTAAAATTATATAACCAAGCTCATAAAGGTTTCTGTTCTTACCAAAACAGTTCAGTGAAACCTAACTCACTGTGTTAGTCACAGTGTAGTAAACCTCTATGAAGCTCATACTACGTGTTTCATTGCAAGCTGATGACATATGAAGACCAAAGCGATCCTGTGACATGAAAGGCAAAAAGCTCTCAAAGCTGCAATTAACAGTTTATACAGGTCCTGTATTATTATTCAGTTATATAAACACACAAAACACTACTGTTACAACAGGGAAACTCATCACTCCCATCCATTGCTTAACAATTTTCGGCAAGGGAA
The DNA here is from genome assembly GCA_039877255.1 of Loriculus beryllinus. NCBI lineage: Eukaryota > Metazoa > Chordata > Aves > Psittaciformes > Psittacidae > Loriculus > Loriculus beryllinus. Next base: position 2,640 of record JBCJKH010047457.1, read on the forward strand.
TAAACTTACAGAAATCAAGTATTACAAATGACATATACAAGCCATGAACACACAAACACAAATGTTTGGATTTCAAGTATTCATAGTGCACTCGTGTACACTATAAAGATTAAAATGAGATGAAACAGCCTTTCCTAATTAGAGTTTTCTTTAGTCTGCTTTAAGGTATTTCTTTGAAAAACAAAAAAATAGCATTGACTATACTTTCTGTCACCTTAGCATCACCCAGTAATGCATCCTGAGAAATAAGAGTAGATCCTGCATCTAAGGAGTTATTACTTTAAAGACAGAAAGAGGAACAAAGACTCCTACTTAAATCCCATTTGACACAGCCCAGGCACACAGCACTTCCCTCCTTCCCCAGTCTCAACAACTAGTTCACTTCTACAGACCACTTTTCTTTGAAAGTAACAGCCCCAGAAAATAGTTTTGTTGCCTCTTTGCCTGGTAATAATAAAAGGTTATGTTGTGGGGGTTTGGCAGTTCACATCTTTTCAGTTATCTCTAAAAGAACACCCACTGCTATTTCACTAATCTTTCTCCTCCTCAGCTGCATGATCCCAATATGCACACCAAAATAAAGTGTGAAGTAAGTGTCTTCTCTTTAAATTGAATGCAAGTCAACAGTCCATACTGCAGGAGAAAGAATATTGTCCAACCTTTTCCTTCCCACTCTCTTCATAGGTATGTTTACCAGTTCTGTTTGCAAAGTCATTTCTTCTGTAGAGAGTAACCAAGAAATGACAGAACTCAACCCGCTGTTTCCCAGTTCAGGAGAAAGACTTCTACTACACTAAGAAGATATATCAACAGACACACATGCAGATGCCTTCAGAAGAAATTCTCATACTTCTGGCAGGCTTGACTCCCCTCCACAAAAGCAACAGCAGAGCTGTATGGAATTCCCATTTCAGACAGTACTGCCTACAGTCTCAAACCTGACATATCTGACAGAGCACACACATTCTGAGGAGCTGTTTTGCTCTTTATTAGCTTCTAAGAACAAGCCATGATTACAAATTTCTTAAATGTAGCTGTGTTGAGTGATAACGCTTTACAGTGAATGCTGCATGTTCTTAACCTTACCCACAGAGCTCATAATCCTTTGTCCAAGTACAGGTGAGTTCAACCACTGCAATCCTAATGGCAAGAACACTTAAACAACTCCAGAAGGCTGTGACCCTGCTGCATTTAACATCTTTAAGTGCTCAACAGATAACTAAAATCCAGAGCCTCATCAACTGGCTGCTTCTTAGATGGATGCAATTCACACTACTCTGCCTGTGGACTCAGCTCACTGAACCTGCTGGGCCTCCTGTGGCTGAGATCCAGAACAGAAAAGCATCTGAAGAACAAGGAGCACAATCCACACAAGGCATTTACCCGCATTATCTGTTAGTTTTCATCCTAACCTTTATTTATTCCTAACCTTCAAGCACTCTAAGTTAGACTGGATCACAATCCACTGAACATAACAGACTGAAGCAGCTCTGAGTTTTAGAGTGGATTTGTGTTTGGGGTTTGTTGTTTGGTTGTTTTTTTGCTGTTGTTGGTTTGGTTTGGTTTTGTTTTAACTCAAGTTCAGTGACTCTGGGGATGGAGACTTCCTGCAGACTACTGAGAGAGATCACATCTTCATAAGTTAAATTTAAGGATTTCTAACATTTCATGAGGCTCCAGGAGTCTTTTTTTGAAGGTAGTAGTTTCCAGTCATAAGGCTTTCAGTTCAGCATTGTGAAGAGCTCAACACCAGGAGGGTACTGTATGCAAGCAAAGAAATTGCCTAGCCTTTTGCACTATCAGTTTGCTCACCCAGGAATTAATTCCTGTGGCAGATCTCTTCCCCTCTAACTGAAACATTTGAAATCTTTCCATCATATCACAACCTTGGACTGCTTCACTTCCTGCACCACCTTGATGCCCTCTCCCTACAAAGCTGTACATCATGGGATAACGAAACACCAGGACAACACTATATGGGAGAAGGACGATGTCATGAAAGTCATACTGGACTAGTATTTTTGTTTAAAAACCAAGAAATATTTAATCAAAGCTTGTTTAACTGCTTTATAAAGCATACAAGCCCTGGTCTTAAAATGCATGGTATGTATTTGGTAGCATGTCTCTACTAGTCTGATTCTTCTTCCTACTTCTATGGGTCTTCTGACAAAAATTCCCCTGTTAAAAAAAGGGGATTTCAACCCTGGTACAGAAACTTGGGAGTAACACAAACTTCAAAACTTCGTTTCACTCTTTGTTTTCAAACCCTTTTCTCAAAAGCACTTCCCTAAAATATTTGTAGCTGGTTTCTGATACAACATGCACTACAAATCAAACATTAGTAAACTCTGAACAGGATATTGCCACACAAATGTCTTTTATCCCTCAGAAACTGAACTGCATGCAGTAACAGCATCTTACTGAGCAACATATCTAGACTAAAATGATGGGGATTACCATTTTCTTCTGAAACAAACCCCACCACCACTACCTACATGTCAACTAATTCCAAAGCTTCACTTCTCACATCTCAGAGACTGAAGGAGAAGATGCAGACCATTCTGGATTTAAGAAGTACTGTTTCTCTTTTAACTTTATGGAATAACAAACACTGAGCTGTGCATGAGGAACTGTGAGCAGCTTCAGCTCAGCACAGGGTAAGTGGGTAGGATAAACTCAAGCACTTACTCAGCTTTTTGTACAACAGATTAACTGGCAGCCCCTGCTTACTCCTACTGATCACCCTCAATCTCGCACTAGTACAGCTGAAGAGTGAATTACAGTGGGGAGTGGCTAAGATGAGAATAAAATGAATCAGCCAAAAAGTTTCAACGAGCAAGCTTCCTGCTCCTCTTCCCTGTGTAATTGTGCTGGTGTAACTGTTAGTGTTACTGGCTTTGCTCTACAGGTTAAGAAACAGATCATGCTGCTAATTGCCACAGCTCTGCCAACAAACATTAGAGAAAAAACAAATCATGGGAAGTTTTAGTGATCCTAGCTCTGACAAGTTTCCATCAACTGAATTGCATCTGCCTTGTGCCCATTTTCCAAGGAAAACAACAACTGCATCTGTAAACAAATAATCAGCAAGCCTCACAGACCAATCTGTTGTTATAAACTTGTCTTCATTCCCCTTGTACAAGCACACACCTTGCCTACCAAGCCTTGCACACAAAACACAGGAAACCACTGGGAGGTTACCTGACAGGATTGCTCACCATATCTGCCTGATGGCAGTTATTACATGCATACAGGGGAGAGAGGAGAGGTGAGAGGGACAGCAGAAGGAACATGTACCGGGCTCTTCAGCCACTGCAGTTCACAGTATATTAGCTCAAGATAACATGCTTTTGACTGAAGCTGAACTGCCTTTGACAAACACACTGGGCAGACAGTTAGGATGAGCAAGCCTGTTCAGTTATTCCAACACAAGGCATGGGATTTTTTTGAAGCTAGTTTCAAAAATAGAATATATTTTTAAGTCACCAGATATAACACTAAACCCAAACAAGCTTTTATTTTTTTGGCAGAACCTTCACTAACAAAGCCTTCATGTTATTCTAAGCCAGCTTAGAAGCAGTTCAAGTTATAACCAAGTGACCTGCAGAGTAGAAAAGCCTTTGCTAGATAGCCCACTATAAGAAAACTGACAGATGAACTCTGTCATGTCAGCCCCAGTGACTGACATTCATTCTGAACCCATGTGTCCACTTCTGCTCCTCCAACATCAAAGCTTTTGTCCCTGAGGCACCCATTGTCATTCAAGCTGGAACAGCTGAAAACCTGAACAAAATAGCAAAATACCTTCAAATGCCTTTCTAATACCTTCTGTTCCTTACTTTATCTGCCTACACTGGAAACGTGGCAGACAGGGTTAGAGAACTTCCCTAGAGATCCCACCTGTATCACACCCGCTTCATTAAAACATTCCTCCTACATGCCAGAGATGCTGCGCATGAACAGAAAATTCCACCCAGCAAGTGAGTGTGCTGTCTGTGAGCAGAGCTCTTCATACAATTACTCACTGCAAGAAAGAACAGGAGCAGGGAGGGACAAGAAGAGATAAGGCATGAGCTGTGCTGACAAGGAAGAAGGTGGTGTGGGGTGTTAAACTACTAGGATGGCACAACTCAGTAGTCCTTGAGGTGTGCCATGTTAGTCAGGGGCAAATACAGGACTTGTGTACCAAGTGAAGCACAAAATGATTCTTACATGAACTGAAGTTTTCCAGTTACCTGATATTTACCTAAAAGGAGATATTTTTAATATCTTTTCAACAAACATCAGATTTTAGGGAGTTTTTTTAGCTTAAGAATGAAGACCATTCTAAACCTGAGGATTATTTCAAATAATGCCACCATCAAACCTTGAACTGGCACATTGACGACCAGATCCTTGGAATAGTTTAAGAAGGTAACATCACCATTTTTATGTTGGAAATAAAAAAAAAAAACGTGTTTTGCATGCACACATCATTGTCTTCTGATAGGAAAAAAACCTCAACTTTTTGAAGAGCAGTTATTCTGCTATTTAAATGAACAACATCCCCTTTGCTGGTTTGTTACTGGCTGACTCATTCTAAAGCAACACAGGTTGTTTTGGAAAGTGAAGCCATGTTATAGTGTTAAACAGTAAACACATTTAGTAAGGCAAGTACACCATGGATTTAAAAAGGGCAATGAACTGCAGGTAAAAAACACAAGATGGGGTACCTTGCTACTGAAAACTGCAGCAAAAAGTAGAAAGTACATCTTTTTTCCAAATTACACTACTAAGAAGAGTGTTCCAGCCTTACAGAGGTTCTTATAAAACATACAATGGTAAGTTAATATGAACTTGAGTCATGATTATAGCCAGAAAGATCCATGGAGTCTGAAGATAAGCAGAACATGATGCCCTAGCTGGACTCTTCAAAGACCATGGTTCTCTTGAGGAATAAAGCTCCCTAAACCCAGTATTTTGTCCTGCAATGACAGTGTGCTTCTAGACAGTCGTCCTGTGCACATACATTTCTCTAGTAGCCATATTTCTGGCTACTGTCAGACAGGACAGTGGACTATATAGACCTCTTGTCTGACCTAGTAACACTGCTCATATGAGTAACATATGGGAAACTCCTCACTTCTAGAAGGGTCTACAACTTGACTGACTATAAAATACATTGGCTATCTACACTAATGTTCTTTAATATGCTAGGAGATGCAGAATTTGTAAATACTGTGTAGAAGGGAAATGCTCTCTTAGTGCAGACATTTAACATTTCTCTCTGTTAGCAAGCTTATCACTAGACAGAGCTAGTTTAAGCACTGGTAACCTCAGGAAAAAAAACGGATGGAGATGGAGCAAACACCGAAAGATAAAAATAATGAGCAGCAGAAGTAAAATGAAGAGAAATACTAGCTGCTAAAAATGAAAACAGTGGTAACGGCCTTGCTGATCAATGGTGACATATAGAAAATGCTAAAAAGGAAAAGATGGAGGGTCAACTCAAGGAAAACTTGATAGGAAAAAACCACCAACAAAGTAGTTCTAGAAAGTATACAGTACACGTAATAAAAGAAATCTGTGCACAAGCAGATTAACAGAACTGTAAAAGTTTCTTCTTGGTATATAGCAAGAGAAAAAAGTAGATATTGTCATGAAAACCTAAAGACTGGAAGACAAATTTCCACTTTCCAGACATTTGGTGAAGAACACAAAGCATAACATCCTTCCTACAAAGTATTAAGGCAAAAATTCCCATGGTTAAGCACCTGAGCAGCCGAACATACGAACATTCAAAGAACAATTTCATCAACATTATACAGGCCAAATGTTTAGTTTTTAAATTCTGACTAGAGACATACTGACAGAATATAAAAAGAAGGGAAACAGATAACACAAGTGAACACTTCTCAGGAGTTTCCAGACTTGAAAGGAGATTGTGCAAAGCAAGGAGTGACCAAAGGGCTCTGCTCCCATTTTGTCCTTTTTTCCATGTATTTTTTTCATTTCCATTTTGAAGATTGGCAATACAGGAAGAGAAGGAAAACCAATGTAATAGTTTGGGAGTTAATGTCCTTTACTACTGAATTTTTAGATTAACTGTGAAATCAGTTGAATGATTATTCTGTTCTTATTTCCCTTCTGCTGCTTTTCTATCTCCATGTTCTTACTGCAGAGCATGTAAAGTCAAAATCTCCATGTAAAAATAATTTTACAGTAAAAATCATCTATATTTAATAAAATACTATTAAAAAAGGCACATACTGAAAAGAACAGGAATCCTGAGCATTCAGTTCTACTACTACATGTAGTGGGTCTTTCATGCAGAACCCACCATGCCACAGGTTAAAGGAGATGGTATTATTATTAGTAGTAGTAGTTCTTTGTGTAATGATAAAAAAATACTAAGAGTCTATTTCAAGAGATCATCTCCTTTAGAAAGTCTTTTAGGTGGTACTTCCTGATTCACACTGCTATCAATTTGGAGTTATACTATGGCAGTGTTGATCCCGCCCTATGGGAATCTTCTTAATTCATCATGAATTCTGAAGATCACATTAGAAAAACAATAAACTGTCAGAACATTAAGTACATCTTAGTAACATGAAAATGCTTAAAGGCACCTCATTCAGCATGTGTATCTTCTTTCAAATTTAGCTTTGCAGTTCACATAAGGGAATGTTACATGAATAGAACCATGCAAAAAATCACTTCTATTAGAGAAATCCTTTACTGAATCACCTGTTCATAAAAAAGCCACCTGAAGGCTGGTACATTTCCACTTAAGCATGTATCTTTCTGAATGAGTACATGAACCATCCTGAAAGCTGTCAGTTCTTTAGCAGGGAACCCTTGCTTTTGTTAGGTTACCCCCGCCCTAAAAAACTGCAGATTTCCATGTTCAAAGACTGTAATTAGTAAGCAGCAGCAGCAGCATCCTGTTTCGAGACTACCATTGAAAAAAAAAAAAACAAACCAAAACCACCTGGCACAGATTTTGACACCCCGTTTTTTATCTTGCATAACCAATTTCACAACAGGTTAAGGGATAATAAGAACATCCAGGTGTAACATGCACCTCTGCTGAGGTGTATGACGGATGGCTAGTCCCCTCTAGCCACATGCAGCAGTGCAGACCCACAGCAAAAATCTCATCTACACAGACAGAATTTCACAGTATACCTGTATATACAGCAAGTGAGGTGTGGATTCTATCAGAGATATCCTTCTATTCATTTCACCAGCACAACAGCTATCTCCAGATGTTAACTGCATTTATAACATGAGAGGCCTTTATAAGCTAAATGTACATTCCCACAGACATGCACACACCTTTACGTATGAATAATCATGTAAAATAAAGTCCCTTACTGTTCTCAGCCCTGCAAAAATACTGCAGTCATGAATTAAACATCACCTTCCAAAGTTCTCTGGGTTGCCCCTGCTCTGGCAAGGTTTCTGGGAACACTGATTACAATCTGAATAGCTTTACATTACCTCCAACCTTAGGCCCACCAGCTGATCCTGGCTTCCGTGCACTATTCGAAGGATTTCCTGGCTTTTTAAGTGCTGGAACCTTGAAGGCTGAAGCAGCTGATGATGGCCTATTTCCATCCACTGACTCTTCATCATCAAAGCTTTTGTCTAGAGAAGGATGCATGAAATAAAATTACAGCTATTAGAATGGATGCATATTTATTTCCTAATCAACTATTTTGCTTCACATTTCACAGAAATTCACAAAATGTGTAAAGAAACCCAAATATTTATCACTCTGTCCTCTGTCTCTGACCTAGGAACAAAATGACAATGAGAAACAAACAGCATTTTCTACATCTTCAGTTCTTATAAGGTTAGAATATTATTTTACCTTCGTAATTAACCACTGTAAACCTGAGAATAAAAATGAATCCTACACATTCATGCCCACAAAAGGAAAATGTCCTTGTGCAGATGGGGTATTTTTGCTTATTTCTGAGTATTTTCCCTAAAGAAAAGCCCTTAAAATCAGTTTCATCATTCCATTCTACCATAGACAAATGCTTCTCCCTTTTCTCCTCTCACTCATGCATGTTCTGCCACACACCCTCCCACAATGTCTCTAACCAGCACTCCCTGTCTCCTTCCTTCCACCCTGATTTTTCAACTCACAATCACAGATCCTCTTGCAGATCAGCCGCCTCATTCCTCCGACAGCTCTTCAATCCCTTGCCCTAGGACAGACCCAGCACCTCACATGGCCGCACGCAGCCAATTCTCAATGCTGACCATAGGTTCCATCAGCAGCTGCCTGTGAGCAGCCTGGATCCAGCACCGAGCGTGGTGCCGGCATCTTGCTCTGCTCCCCGCACCGGGAGCTGCGCAGCCAATGGGCTGCGGGGTGACATCATCTGCTGGGGCCACCGCCACCGGAGAAGGTGGAAAATATCCATCCAAATACATTCATTCCCACACACCATATCTGCCACTATCCCAGCCCTTCATTACAGACACCAGGCAGGCAGACAATACTCTGGGGTTTGCACTCCTCTTCCCTTGAAATTCCGGGTGTAAGCATTTTTAATCAAGAAGGAAATTCACCTCTAGTGACGAAATAAAATAGCCTCAACAGAAAATATTTCAGCTTAAAAATAAAAGAACACCAACACCACCAAAAAAATACTCAACACTGGAAGGTGAACGCTTCCCAACACACTTGGGAGGAAGAAGGATTTATCTGTGTGGCACGGAAAACCACATCTGCCAATGGTTCCTATGGTAAATAAATGGGCGAGGCTGCATGACCATAATGAAGGACCACTTGAGATTGTCACTTGCTCTACACCCTGCCCACTTCTAAAAAACCAGTATTAATTACAAAGCTTTATCATCCCTGCAATGATAACTATTTACCCTGTGCTTATTCCAAACCAGCTCCCACTGAAATGTCAGCTATATTTAACAACAGCCACCCTCAGGAAGGCAGCTTGCATCAAAAGGGTACAGGAAGGTGCTGTCCAACAGCATCTGCAGCACCAAACAACACAACATCCTGCGTTTGACGTGCCCAAGAGCCCTCCTGCTGCAGTTAGGATGTTTTCCCAGCATCTATCTGTGCAAGGCTGCGTGCTGCACTAACCTGCACGCCCTGAGACGCATCGCAACACCCAAGAAACACCTGGAAGTATACTGACAATTTCCATTAATGTTATCCCTCTTTCCTCTACAAACAGCCATTTTTATGATAATATTGCTGAGAAGAACTGCATATTATGGCTGTATAAACTCTGGGAACCGGGGAAGAGGCACAAGCCACCCCCCCGGTCCCCCCCACCGTGTGCGTTGCCATGGGAACCGGGCTAAGGCAGAGCCACTGAATCCAAGGCTCCAGCCCACAGCATCCCACGTAGAGCCAGGGAAAACCACTCACACCAGGGCCAGATGAGCTGCAGTGAATTCAACACGGTAACAGATGCGTGGATAGCCATGGTTAACAGCTAGGTAGGGTACCTGCAACATCATGGGTCACTGTAAAATAGCACTAAGAAACACCTAATAGGTTTGTAAACAGCATGAGCAGATCAACACTGACATATGAAAATGCCGTCATGGAAGCTGATTAAAGCATGCTTTTCAAATAAAAACGGGTTTGTTGCTACACTTTCAAAGCCTGACAAGGTCTGCCACATCCAAACGCATGACAGTGCACTGCTGATGGGCAAATACTGCCCAAGAAGCCTCTGAAAATTAAAGTCATTTGCAGCACAACCTTAAAAATAGTAAGTGAGCATCTGCTCGTTTATGCAAAACCTCCTCATGGAGAAAAACCTCAGCAGCCCCAAACACCAGCATGCTTTGGGAGCCAAAAGCTCCGATAAGTCTGTTTTACCGTTATCAAGCTACTCCTTACAAAGGAGTACTGAAGATGGAGAACTGCAGAAGTTACTGCTCAACCTCTACATGCACAAGTAGAACATCAGCAAAATGCAAAGGTAACAGTCCCAAGTTGTGGAAAATTATGCACATTGTGGAAATTATAGGATGATGTATTGGACAACAGCCTTGGTAACACTGCCACATTGCCCTGTCTAGTGAACAGAATCACAGAATAGCAGAATGGTTTGGAAAGAATCTTATCATCCAGTTCCAGCCCCCTGCCATAAGACCGTGTTGCACAAGGCTCTGCCCAACCTGGCCTTGAACACTGCCAGGGATGGAACATTTACCACTTCTCTGGGCAACCTGTTCCAGGGCCTCATCACCCTCACAGTAAGGAATTTCTTGCTTATTATCTAATCTGAACTTCCCCTGTTTTAGTTTAAACCCATCACCCCTATTATTTTTCATACATTTAAAACATTGTTAACACTAGATTAAAAACATACACTGTGAAATAGTTTCATACAGGTTCTTAGCTTGCATATAATCTACTTTGAAAATACATTCTTTTTCTGTTTTTAAACCCCCAAGTGCTTTTGAGACACATAAAACTGACCTTAACCACTGATACACTGATGTCCACGACTAGACTTTGCATAAATTATGTTAAAACACATTAAAGTTATAGTACACTACTATAAATGTGTAAAGTTAACGAGTGAAAAGGACCTGTACTGATTCAATGAAAGCTCAACTGATAACACAGCTGAGTTTCTTTTGTTGAGTAGTTGCTGGGTTTTGGTGGGTTTGTTGGGGTTTTTTTTAATAAACATGAGCAGGAAAACTTTGCAGAAACCAGAGGTTTTCCTCATCCTTTCGGGCCTTTACACTTTTATTTCCCTAGGCTTTAGCCACTATATAACTGGAACTCTTTATAGCACCACACAGGGTATGATGATGCTGCACTGTCAGTATCCAGTCGTAACTGCAATTGGTTTCATGCAACTTACAGGAGACACAAAAGCCTAAACACAATGGATATTTCACACTAATTTCACACTTCACTTATATGAAGGATACAAACATTGCTTCACTCTAGAATGGCTAGGTAATTTTCATCCTAAGTCATTTTAAAGGCTATACACATACAGAGCATCCCATTTACACATGCAAATACACTTGACAGCTGGTAAAGTATCATCCCAACAGCACTGCAGAACAAAGTCCCAAGGGATAAAAAGAAGGAAAACAAAACTGTACGAATTGCTAGCAATGTACAGAACATCTTGAATGAAAACCACAATTAATGAAAGACACAACCTCAGTGAAATCTCGCAGGACTATTCTTGCACTCAATATTGCCTTTTTAAATCACAGCGGGTCAGAAGAGCTTTGGAGGTAAGCACAGCCCACAGAAAAGAGCTTGGAATCTCCTACTGCCAAAAGCTCCTCAAGAGACCTGACGGGCTGCAAATGTTCTCACTTTGGTACAAGTTTTTTTCCAGATGAACAACTTCAAAGCAGAACAGAGGGGAAACCATATTCAAGAAAAGGTTATTCTTCTATTCAGAAACACATGATCCCATTTCTAAATATTAGAAGTTTTCTCTTCTAATAGGAAAAAGAGATTTGTACCGCAGTGCAGTGTTCTGGGGGGTGCTGTGCAGCGAGTGAATAGGTGTCAGTGAACAGTTCATTGCTACAGAGCATTTCAGTGAAGCCGAAGGCATGTTCTTAGCAAAACACTCCCCATAACCACCTATGGGACTCATCAGACCCTGGTGCCTGCCACACTTTGAAAACTTGGGGTTTACCAAAGTTACTCAAAGATTAAACCCAGGCATACCTAATCAGTTAGGAACACAAACCAAACCCCAAACCATCCCAGAGGTCTAAAAACTGAAATTCTTCAGGAATAAACTATGCAACTTGAACCAAAATAACCACAAGATATACAATATCTTTGTGCCTTGTAGTGTTATTGGGGGTGCCAGGTTTACAAACGTGTAGTATTTGGTTTGTAAAGTATTCAGAGAGATCAAAGGACAAGCATTTACAATCAGACTTGACACTCAAAGAACACTCTAGTACCCCAATGCTAAAAACTTCTAAAGAACCTATTTAATGTGATTTGGCCATAGAACAACCAGGGTAACTAGAGATGTATCCAGAGAAAAAGAAGAATCTAAAACTGTTCATATCTAAAGAAAATAATATTTAATTTTTAAAGAAAGTTAAACAAATGTATTGCTTCTGCAGCACAAGACTTCACCTTAGTTGGTCTTAAGATTCATAGATCAATGTGACATTTAATATCTATCAGTTGGCAAGTCACAGTCAATAACAGAAGAAAGAAATATCCTATCCCCTACATGGTTGTAGAAACAGAAGATCTCTATTCTATTTGCGCCAATCAGAAGTTAGCTGATGTTACAGCAGGTCCCCAAATAACCACAGCGGGGAAAAAGAGCCAGATCCCTGCAAGTAACACGGGACTAAATCTGGCCACCAGGGCAAATCTCCATACTGCATCAGTACTGACATCCTACACATCTAACACTACTAGGACTGCAAGTACCAACCTGCAGTAGGTCACAGTAGATTGACAACAGTCAAACCAGAGAACATAGTATCATTTATAAAACTGCTTTTAAACTTTGACTAAAGTGGAAACTGTTTGTGATGACACGACTGGAAACTGTGACCAAGCAAAACAAGAACAAGCAGATGAACTCCTCACATCTTCTGAGTTGGTCCCACATCCTGCACCCACCAAGACAGTGACTGCCCATCTCTCTTCAGTGATTTACAAACACAGACTGCATCAATCACTTGGAACATCAGGGACTGGATCACTAGCTCAATTCCACGTGAACTGGTGCAGCCTACGATAATGCTGTCAAGCATGAAGATGAAGCCACAAAGCACCACCAATGCATCAGGTTAGCTGATCCCTGTAATCCACACCTCAAACCAATGACCCGCATCATTTAGCGAGCACTTTATCCCTTATACTCAGGCGTTCCATACAGCTCTCCCACATCCCATCAACCAGCTGCAGCACACAGACTCACGCCAGAGGTGCCTCTTCTTTTCCTACCTCACATATTCAGAAGTGGAACTAAAGAAATTATAGCAAATTACCTTTAATCTACTCTCAATGCTGCAAGTTCACTGCAGGTGACAAACCTGTGGTTTTAAGAGGACAGACTCTCCACCAACCAGGCTTTTACAAGAAGCGAAAAAATTCACATCAGATCTGGAAAATCTGAAGTGTCTGGTACATAGCTGGACAGCTTTAATAGCTGACATTTCTCCTCCTCTTTTGTGAGACCATCCAATCCCAAAATAAAACCTACTGACTGCTTTCCTCAGTGTTTCCAAATGGTTTGCAAAAATCAACACCACAAAGATGAAACCAATCTATACAGATCAGCTGTCACCCTTTAAGTCCAATACCAAACCCCATATTGTGTAAGCTGATGGACCAAAGGACTTTATCAGGTCAAAACATAAAACAATTTGAAATTATAAAAGGGTGTTTTGTCAAATATAAACCTACTCATGTTAATTGTTCAGGTGACCATAGAACACAGTGGAGCTCTTGACTTGATGAAAGCAAATATACCTAATCTGAAGAAAGTCAGTTTCCTCTGCAGGCTCTTAAGAGCCTTGCTCCCCATCCTCATCCCTTTTCCCCACTTTTCCTCAAGCTTCAACTATCCATAATTTTGACGGCTTTTAAGTGTTTTGTCAGTTGAAGAATTTCCACACCAATTCAATGTACCAGAGAAATTCTAAAACAGTAACCATGAAAATGTTGCCCATAGTCCAAATAACTGTGAAACTCCTTTGAGTTTTAAATTGCAGTTACTACTTGTAAGAATCTACAGGCATAGCTGGTTTTCAAAAGGCTTTTTCCTGCTGTTGCTACAAAAGCGTATGTTGACGAAGCAGCTGGGAAAAGACAGAACACACAAACCTCTAAACACAGCTCTTTAAAACCAAGTTACTTTTATAAATATAATTTACAGAGTAGATTTCTGACTCCAGTGAATATTACAGCAGAACCTTCATCTCTGAAGGCACTTCAGACACCTTGCTCATCAGTATTTACTACAGGAAGGCTTTAGTAAAAATAATATATCACAGTAAGGAAATCTCCTCATATCTGAGGAGTACATATATATTTATAACATATGTTTATAATAGATAGCAAGGATGAACACTAACCCTGCAAGGCAAATACACAACTAGTCATGCAAGAGAGCCTTGTAACATATATCAAAGGAAATCCTTACTGGACTTCAAATTTCTCCTTGGGCTGTTGGCAGTTCTAATGCTCATGTCAAAACACAGCTTTTTTATTTATTTCTTTATTTTAGCAAAGAAGAAGAAACCTGCAATATTAGCAATAACGTGGAATAATCAAAGATGTTTCAAAACCAATACTGGTATCAACTATACCACCAAAGGAGCTTTTCTTCTTATGATAACTTGTCCTTGAAAACAAATGGAAACAGACTCCAAAACTTCTGGACGCCAGATGAAATGTGGAAATCTTTTTAGTGGGCTGGTATTTCCCCTTTAATGAAAGCAACCACCACCACCATGCACAAGTTCCCCAGAAGTGAGTACCAAAACATTCCTGATAATTCAAAAATGTCATTCGGAAACTAAAAGACAAAACTTACTGATAGTTATTATTCCAGAATACCAGAGCCCAAATGCAGTTATCATTCTAGACTCTACAGTGTTTTTGAGAGATGTGTGTTTGTCATATGCTTGCAGCTTTGTTGTTTAAGTAAGAAATGGTTCAAGTTCCACATCTGAATTATCCCTCGAATTAAGTTTTTAATTCACATCAGTGTTAAACCTCACTGTATTCATCCATTCTTTGAGTAGAAACTGTGTCTCTTCAGACAGCCTTTGGCTTGTTTACACATTCCCCCCCCTCCCACTCAGTTGTTTCACTGTCCCACTGTTCTTTTACTGCTATTAGCAACAGTACGTGCACTTCACAGACAAAACACTACTCAGGATCCATGTTAATCACTGGGACTAGCATATGACCTTACCATGGAAAGCAGCTTTGTCCTGGTTTGGTTCAGAACAGCAATCGAATTCAGATACAGACTCTGTCCTTCCTCTCTCAGGCTGAGTGAGAGGCATTCTCCCAACCAACATGGCCTGCTAACAACGGAAGAGGAGGGGTGCGGAACAACGACAGGAAAAGGAGCCAGTGCAGGAGCAGTCAGCACATTGAAAAACACAGGCCCAAAGAGGAACATAAAAGGGAACATTTCTGTTCTGCAGAAAAGATGCCTGCTACTGTCTAGAACTCTTTTTCTTTTACCAGGAAACAGCTCTGAATGGTACAAAGCACCACAGTTACATCCTGCCCAGTTTCTAGGCCAGCTGCTTTATTACCATCATTCACAGAGCTTTCAGTTTAAAAAAGCCTCCTACCAGAGGAAAGCAAAATCAGAAACGCACATCAGAAACACACAAGCACTGCAATCGTAAATATATACTAAATCAAGCTAGTGTCTCAAGATCACTATAGCCTTTGTACCTTTATTACGTCCAATCTTTTTGTCAGACAGAAGTAAAGTACTAAAGCTGTACAGCACCCACATTTTACAGAAACTACTAATCAGATTAAAGCCTTAGTAAGACAGCCTTCCTTCCAAAGAACATCAGGGAATGGAAGATAATTGCTCTTGTGCTCTAGGACCATGCATACATTAATGAAGTATTTTGAAAGAAGACAAAACCCACAATTTGATATGCATGCGTAGCAAGATAGAAGGATAATTCCTATTCATGAACCAGTCACACATGCTTTATCACCTGAAATCTGACGAGTGCTCAAGGTCATCACGCCATTTAAATAAAATTCTACTAATAAACAAACAGATTTATCTCACTTCTTACACAATTCAAAATAGCGTACTTGGTATATGCTAGCGCACCAAATATGTCCTCTTACAAAGCTGATTATACGCTTTTAGATAGCACTCAAATACCTTGTGTCTGGTTCTGCAGTGTGTTTAGTACATCTTAAGAAAACCCATGTCTAATCTTCCCTTCATGGCTTCTCACAGTTTTAGGCAGATAATTTTGTCCTTATTCAAACTACCTTGTGCAACTGGGAGCAAGAGAGCTCCTTACCTATAAAACAATGAAACAGCAAAGCACAAACTGACAATAAGGTGAGCAAGCACTGATGAAAACCACTGAATGGCCTCTCCTGAGGACAACATACAAAACAAGGCAAGCGACCCCCGAAACACCTTTATCTGGGTATTCATGGATAAGGACACAAATGCATTATCCACTCCCAGGAACAAGAAATCCAGAGCAAGGAATGGCTCCTGACTGGTTTTTCTCAGCAGCCTCAGAACACAACCTGCAGGTCCAACACAGACCTACATCCACACAAGTACACGCATTGCCTTTACGGCTGAGGTAGTGCATCCCTTCCCACTGGCACACACTCTGTGCAGTGGAAGGAATGGCTGAACTGCTTGCTGGGCCACAAACACAGTACTGCTTATCTTCCTTTACATTCTTCCAACAAAAGACTGGAGAGCTTGAGACAGTTAACATGGGAGCAAACAGAAAGTCTGGCTCTTCCCTTTAATCTTCACGTGAGAAATCAGATTAAGATTCAGCTGTTAAGCACCATGTTTTACTTACATTTGTGCTTGCGCTCAAGAGCACTGACAAAAATCCTAAAGGGTTACAATAAGCCAGTGTATTGCATTAAAGAGGAAAGGCTGAAATCATCACCTCCATATAGCGTTTCCAAGCGTACTCTGTACAATTCTGTAACATACTCAGGCTGATTAAGTAAATCAAAATGAATAAATAGACTAATAAATATCTGTTCTCTTTAAGTATCAACAGCTTCCAGAAAATCAGCATAGTCTAACAAACAGTAAGTGGAATATTCATATTGGCTACAACAAAGTGACATTCTGTCAAGAAAAGATTTCTCATAGGCTAAAGAATCACTAATCTGAGCAGACTGTTTCTTCTATGTTGCATATATTAATTAGGAGGATGTGCAGGATATTTGCAAAACAAAAGACCATGGCAAATCCTATGTTAAATTCAGGGGGGAAAAAAGATAGCAAAGTTTTCTCAGCAGTAACTAGGGTTTTGTTTTCCCTAGCAGTTTCATAACACAACGTCAGAAGACTGAATTCCTTCTAAATGCAGTAAGCAGCAGTTTAAAGAGAGACCAACAGCTACATAATCATCCTACACACTGTTAATTGTATCTGGCATTACTGCTCAAAGCTCCTACACAGAGCATCAGCTGACTGCCTGCACAGCGCTTGGTTCTTAGTGCCTTTGTTAATGACGAATTCAATTATACAGCAGAGAGCTCCACAACCGCCCTCACGTTATAAACCTCGACCATCACAGAGCATCAGAAATCCCATGGCTTTGCGCAGGGAACACAGTTATTTCTCCACATGCTACAACTCGCTCCTCAATCTGCAAATCACCAATGTTTACACCCTGTGGAGAATTGTGCTGCTTCACAGGAAGCAAACAGACGAACTACAATATTCCTGGGAAAAACCCCTCACCATGATGGTACATGTTCAGCTTCACAGAGACCGGGACATCCTTGCACCGACAAACAAATACGTGATCCCTATAAGACCATCTTCCTTAGTGTGATTTGAAACGACAGCACTATAACCACCTGTGAAAGCACAGCCCTCCTACTACATTCCCTGAGTTGCTGTAAGTCACACCAGCACTTGCCAAGTTTATCCAGGAATCATCGTGCACACACTGAAAGTCACGAAGGTGCTGAGCTCAGGGGCACGGCTGTCACACAAACCAGGAGCTGGGGGGAGGTAAACCCTGTGGTGTCCACCTCTTACAACACAAGGACAAAACCTGGGTCTCTTTTCTGACCTACTTTCCACGGGTTTGCGCAAAATACACTGTGCAGCAAAGGAAAAGTAGTAACACTCCGTGTTGTTATCAAACAGATACTCCTAGCCCTAGGAGCAAGGCATTTCCTCTATAGCTACACTCAATTACTACACATCTCTCCACAGAACAGCGCAGATGAAAACACGATCACTTACAACGCGGTGCAATGGATTCTGCCTTGTCCCACAGAACTGGTGCGCGCTGCACCGGGACCGAACAGACCAGACGCGGTGACACCGGGACAGGGGTGAGCAGAACGGACACGGTAACACGGGGACACGGGTGCGGATGGTCCCGGAGCACCCCAGAATCCCCTCACGGCTCACACCTCACAGAGGGCCCGGCGCGCCGCGGAGGTAAGATGTCAGCCCGCCACGCGGGAGACCTGAGGCGCTGAGGCACCCAAACCCTCCCGTGCGAGGAGGAAGGCGCGGAGCGGAGCCCTTGAGGGCCGGGCAGGCTCCAGAGCCCGAGCAGCTCTCGGGGCTCACAGGACGGCTCGGCCGCGCACACACAGCCCGCACTCACCGTCCCCCACCGCCATCCTGCCGCAACAGCCGCCCCGCTTCAAAATAGCAGTCCCGCCTCGCGCCGAGCCCGCTCCCGACCCGCCCACAGGGCGCTTTTACTGCGCGACGCGACGGTCACGTGCCCCTTCCCCACCAGCCTCCCCCCCCGTCATCAGGCGAAAGATCCCAGCGGGAAGCGGTGGAAGCAGGAACGGGAAGGGGGTAGAGAGGAACGGGTTAGGAGCTGGGTCCAGGGTCTGTACAGCGAGAGGCAGAGCGGGGTAGGACGGCACAGGGTAGAGCAGAACAGAGGTAGAACTGAGGTAGAACAGGCGCGACCCAGACGGAAGCAGAAGATGGCTCCTTGAAGGAAGGCGAGGAGAATACCCTCAGCACATCCAGCAGCACGTATGCAATGGATGCAGGGGAGCACGCTGCAGTGCAGTGGGAATTACAGTGCAAACCTACCCAAACCCTGCACTTCTGATGGTGGTTTACTCCCACATCACTGCTTCGGGTGATATACCTGAGGGTAGAAACAGTGCGATCCCATGACGGGATTAAAAGTAGTTCCAATTCCAATTTACTGTGTTTAAGTGCAGATGCTCACAGCTCAGGCATCAGCAGGAGCACAGCTCCCCGCAGTAATAACTCAAAACCTCACACAAGTTCCTTACAAAGCAGTGGAAGCAGCAACCTTCGCTTCCAAAACGAGCTTGAACTGAGCCTTGCGCTTCCCTGGTTGCTCCATTTTCCTATGTGCAGTTAAATCCAGCAACTAGAGTTTCACATAACGCAGCTACACGCTGAGTGTCTGCATTGAAGAAACAACCCAGACCTCACCAGTGATCACCAGTGCCCTGCACTATGGAGGTGAGCTGTGTTTGCCAGGGTGTGTTGTCAGTGTCTCCATAGTAACTCTATTTCCAACAGGAAAACAGCAAACGGAAATAAGAGCGTAATGTGGAAAAACACACACTTGTACTATAGATTTTAATTGCCTTTTTAGCTAGTTTTGGGGGTTTTCAGCAGAACAGATGCAGTCAGGGTGCATCTTTCTCACCCGTGACACAGCTCCCCTCCAACCCTAATACCAGCACCCCTGAATCCTGCCTCTCACACTTTGGGTATGCAAAGCTGACACCGTGAGGCATACCATTAAACAGGGAAAATTGCCCGGGTGGAATAGAGATGTACCAATTTACATCCATCTCAAATCATCCTGTCTGCTGAATGAGGAGAGCTCAATATTAACATTTCCCCTGCTTCTCTTTTAATTCCCCGTCTCAAAATTTACACTGCTACAGGAGCCTGTTGAAATTCTCTTAGAGAAAACAGTATTTACAAACCTCACATAGCAGAAACAAGTGCTCTCACAGCTTTGGGATTGGCTGCCAGGCTGTTTCCATAGAAATGAGCATTCATTTGGTGGGAAATGGGGAAGTGCTTTGAAGAACCTTCTCCGGTTCACAGGGATATGTGTATTCCTGGTGGAGTGGAAAGGCAGAACCAGCAGCCTGCAGAAGATTCTGCTCACCAGGCAAACATCCTGATGGGGTTCTTTTAACACACAACATGAACAAGGTTTGCACAGCAGCTAACTCATTCACATCATTCACACTGCTGAAATGATCTCTGCTTTTCCTATCCATGTGTGAGGGCAAGGGAAGATGAGGAAAGGGAAAAATGTGAAGGAAATAAAACAAAGGAAATGAAAGGCAAGTTAGCAGTGTGGTGTTATTTAAGTCCTCCTTACCAAGCAAAAGCACTAAGACTCCTTCCCAGTCTCTTTGTTATACATGGTGCCTCCTCATCTGCTGGCTTTTGAAACTCCTCACTCTATCCTGCCCCTATTACTCCATTCACACTCGTTTCAATGTAGTTTCACCTTGCCGGCCGTCCAAGGGGATCTGTCAGTGTCTAATGGTAACTCCTTGGCCTCTCTTCTTCATAGATCCATCAGGGATCAGAGTCAATAAAGGAAGATGGTAACACAGGACTAAAGGGCTTGTTCAGGCCAGGTCCACCCCAACACAGTCACAGGGATAACAAGGTATTAAATCTACCAGCGTGTGTAAGACTGCAGCTATGACACGCTGCAGGCTCCTCTCCTCTCCTCCCTGTATTTCTCTCCCACATACCCAAGCATACCAACACAATGCTTTAAATACCAGCCACGTGTTTAATCACGTTAGTGGAAACATTTGTTTTTTCTATACATGTTTTGATTATTAAAATACCCTGGAAAACGTTTTTGTATTCAGATTGTTAAAAGCTGCAAGTTTTGAGGTTTCTATTCTTTTTTGCTTTCCCCTCCTAAGTACGTGCTGAATAATGAGACTGAACAACTGACATCAGCATTCTTTGATACAGGAATCCTCAGTCACATCTCTGGGTTCTCAGAAACTAGGTCAACACAAGAAACCGCCAGCCAGGGCTGAAGAAGCTGACAGCTTCCACGTTGTGTCAGCAAGCCCTTCCCTATCCATAGCATACTGGAGAACCCTCATCAGTTCAGTTAACTTATTTGGGAAGTAACTACACCTGGCAAAAGCACAGTGCTTTTCCTGGTAAAAAGGCCCAATAGAGCTGCACCAGTCTCATTAAAGTAAAGCCTGTTTAAAAGGGTTTTTTCCCTCCCTTCTACGGAAACAACCCTATTCCCCTCCTGCCATCCCAAACCCTGCTCCAGAATATCAAAAGCACTAAAACAGTCCTCAGCACTGTAACAGATGTGTTTAGACATTAAACCTTGGCCTTCACCCAGAGATGTTTGATAAAGCTCCTGAAAGAAAAGTTGGTAACAAGGCTGCAGGAATTCAACAGTAACTTTGAATCTACATGTGCAAACAGTAAACACAAACCATCCTTCAGAGAATAATGAAGGACAAAGCCAAGAGAAAACACTAACAATGGAAGAGAAGCTTTACAATAACACTAAAATATTCTCTAGATGGATGCAACAGATAAAGTAGGTTCAAGGAAAAACACTGAAAGAGGGGATCCTGCCAAATCAAAACAGAATTAAGAGGAACTTCTGCATAGAAGTTCTAACTTATTGAGTCTAAATAAAGGGTGTATATTGCTGCAGATCAGCATGAATATCTGCATGGTAAAGATGGGATGGAAATAGCTTTAAGAAAAACCCAAACTTAATCAACTCCTTAAAACAAACACAGAAAGTTCCAAAGTGCTGCGTAAACTAGTCCAGCATTGTTGTATTGATATTTTCATATACATTTCAATTACTTCAATGCATTTACATTCCCTCATGTAACTTCCTCCATTCTCCTGAGAACTAGCAACAGAAAAACACACATTTAAATGCATCTTTGAACATCTCAAAGCTATGCAGCAGTTTTAACTTGGAATACGAAAGACAATGGTTTACCAAAATCAGCATGTTTTCTTTGGGTTTTAATATTAATCCTTACAAACCTATCTCTGCAATCTCCACGTGCTCAAGAACAGCAATGTTGTATTTCAAAGCAGAACACAGCACAGAAACTTACTGCCTCAAAGGCTGTAAAAACACATTCCTTTGAATCTACAGTGTTTGCTGTTTTCTCACCAAGAAGAAAAGGGTGTGAATGCTTATAACTAAAAGGTGTATTTGAGGATATTAACAAATCATATGCTTTCCTCAGAATATTTCTCTTGCAGAGTTACACCTTTTAGATCTAGCAGAGCCTTTTCAGTCAACATAGCTGCTTTGAAAGGGAGATGGAAAACCCTCCCCTATAAAACAAGATCTCCTCATTCCTTGCATAAGGCAACAAAGCTTTCATAACCAATTCTATTAAAGCCACTTCCACCACCCCTCCACTGCTGTGCTGTTATGTAGCTTTTTAATTCTTATAGTTTTAAGGAAGAAAGAATGATGGTCTTGCTCTTTCATACTATAAAATACTATATCAAGAGAACAGTAGAAAGCAACAAGGACTCTGCACAACAAGATTTCTTCTTATGAAAGACTCCAAAAATAAAAAGCTCAGTCAGGTCTTAACTTCAACATTCATCTTTGAATGCTGCACTCACCTATTTTTATAACTTAAACCTCCCTCTATTATAGTCATTATTCATCATTTTAACTGAGAAGAAATAGAACACATCCATTAATAAATTACCATTTTCTTTTAGAAGCATACTATGAGAAAGGGTAACAGTTCATCTGATCTGTTTCCCCCACACATGAACACTCTGCAGCATTCTTGTATCCTCCCCTCAGCACATGTGTGACTTGTTAAAAGATTGACTGCCCTTTGCATGCAGTTTCAACACCTTTTCCAACTGTATTCTGTCTGCAGTCCAGCAAATACTTTCACTAATACGGTGTGACCTTATTGCACTGTGTCTCATTTTCTTAATATTTACATGTTTCTAATCATCCATCTCATATTGAAAATGAAATATATACTGTTAATCAGCTTTAGATTAATACAGTATTTAAATATTAACATACTCACCACTGATGCTATTTATACTCATATTTCCAGAGTTTCTTACTTCATCAAATTTTGCAAAGATTGTTTGCAACCTGTGAACAGCAACAACAACAAAATAGTTTACATCTCCAAAATTCCCCAGGTCAGTGGTAAAATCAGTTCATTATAATCTAGAAAGCTGTAATACAGAATAAATAAGGGATTAAGAACATCAAGAAGCAATTCCTATGGGAGCCCTCTTTAGCTGAGCCTCTTTGCACAACTGCACAGAAAACCAAGTCAATTTAGCAAAGAACAAAACTGAGCATTGTTATTAGCATGATTAAAAAGGACTACAAGGCTAAATTCAGGTTCAGTAATTGTATATACTGGGTTCAAATGACTGTGATGTCACTATTAATACACAATACTAAAAGGCAACAATTTGAGCTATGGAGTGTTCATGTGGGAGGCAAAAATGGGGATTTAATTGAAACAGTTGCTGATTTTCCTCAGAATTGTTGCTTCTCAGAATTTCCTCAGTTTCACTATGAAGGAACTCCTGCACGAGTCAGCACTTCCATACAAGAACAAAGGCAAGACTTTTTCCTAAGCTTAAGGTACACTGAACACCTCAGTTACATTTGACAAGCACAGCACTGATTTGAACTCTCACAACTGAAATCACTCTGCAGGTGATGAGCTATGTATAAATAGGAAAAAAACAAGTAAAAAAACCCAAACAAGCAAACAGAATAAAACCTAAACAAAACCAAACCAACCCCCACCAAAACCAAATAAAAAATCCCATGCACTCCACACTGGCAAATTAATCCTGCAGGGAAAAAACCACTATTCAAGCAAAAAAGCTGGCTTAAAGAGCAGTTTCTGATCACCCCTGAAGAAAACTCAGTAAAAGCAAACAGAATAAAACCTAAACAAAACCAAACCAACCCCCACCAAAACCAAATAAAAAATCCCATGCACTCCACA
>JBCJKH010047457.1:28372-41386 GCA_039877255.1 Loriculus beryllinus
AGGAAGAATAGGCTACAGGTACTCTGCCTCCTGTCAGCGACGGATGGGACAGAGACGAGGAGCCTTATGCGTAACTCAAGTACATCGTAACTCCCCCCTTCATCCCAGCCTGAAAACTGCTGCAGAGGACACAGCACAGGCTCAGCCCATGTACTATTTGACAGTAGCCTTGACTGTCAGGTACAAGATGGTTGAGATTGAGTGCCAATAACAAGTACATCCTCAAGTACAGCCTTGCTTCTTTATGCAAATGCAAGTAGTACAACTGTGCTTGCTTTCAGATAAGGGGAATTTTGTACTCAGCTGATTCAGACAGTAGAAATAACAACTTGGCCCCTACTGCAACTAAATTAGAAGCTATTGATTGCCCTGAGGATACAAAGTTCCTATGGTGTTTAATTCCATTTGGATCCCAAGATTTACTCAGTTTGTATCTCATGGAGATGTGAACATGGTGAGTGCTGAACCTAAACTTTTGGTCAGACCCAGTGTTCACAGCACAAAGGCTGTTAACTGTTCTCTTCTGCTCTTATTCTCTGTTCTAAAAGATGTCCAAGACCCTATCTTGGTGCAAGAAGGATCTTCTCTGGTATGTTCCAGTTATCTGCCATGGAATTCAACTGTTGGAAGTGTAGTAATAATGCAGCTTAAACCATAAAATCTCTTAATAGTCTAAAATTGTGACAGCCATTAAATAGAAAAGAAGGTGTACACATTCCCATTGGCAGGGTAAGCTTTTACCCAAAATATATTCAGCTTTATCAAAATCAAGAAGTGAGATGAAGACTCATGAATTAAGTGGTACGTTAATTGTTAAAGGGGTTATATATCTTAAAACATATAAATTGTTTTAATAAGGAATTTGAAAGATCTCATTGTCTGAAGAGAACTGCCCATTCAGGGCAATTTCAAGCTCTGTCTAGCTTTCTTAATTAAACAAATCCTTACCAAGGCAGCAACAAAACAACACCTACTTTTATTGCTGATGAACTAGTCTATACACAACACAGACCTGCTTTTAGACTTCTGCTTTTCAGAAAGAGAAAGGGCCAATGAAATATGCATTTCCAAAAGTTCCTTGCACCTTTTGCAAGTCACATCCCATGTCCTGGAACAGCAGTTCAAGCAGTGAACACTCTCCTGAATGCCTCTCTCTCACTGAACCCCAGAACTGCAACTTCAGATCTGGGAAGCAGTTACTCTGTAAAGTACCTCTATCATCTAACTGTACCACATAAGCAAGCATTTAGGCTGGAAAGGATTGGTCTGATGTACTTAGCAAGAAGCATGGGAGGTGAATTCCTCCATTATAAATATCTTCAAGAAAGCAGGAGCTTGTTGGTTTGCCACGCTCGCTGCGCACGCATGCCTGCTCTCTCTCCCACATGCACAGTACATGTAAGTGTTGATTTAAGTGCTTCAGTTGAGACTCTTCTACACTAAGGCTAAATAGCAGCTCTAGAAGAAGGAACAAGATGTATATATCAAAGTATTTTCTATTTCCCCACCATGCTCAGTATATATTTGCTTAACTGTGAAGAATTTCTCTAGTTCTGTCAAGCTCTCAGCTTCTCTTCAAGTCAGAGGATTTTAACTGCTGACTGTGAGGCTGTTCTCCATCATACACTTGTAGGCCTCTTCCAAGCAGAAAAGAAACCAGCAAAAGAAAGTCAGAACACTGGGAGCATCACTATGGATGCACAACTAGTCAGAAGATAAAATGCAAATTGTAATCACTAAACCAAAGCTTTTAGTGAGTTTAAGGTTGTGACAAAGAACAGTAACACAGAGCAGCTCAGGAGTACCAAATCACAACACCTGACTCACCTTCCAGGAGGAATTCCTCTCTTTGTAAGATCTAGTCGTACTTTCTCTCCCACATGCCGATAAACCTCTACAATGGCTAGTATGGCAGCATCTCTCACCTGTGGATGCAGATTAAACAGTTCACTTCAGGGTTACAGAAACCAAAACAACATTTGCTGACAATCATCTTCCAGCTTCCACCGACCTGCATGCCAACTCATTTCACAAAACACTTGCAACGGTAAGGATGGAAGCGAAAGGAAATACAACTGTTATTTCACGATGGTATTTGTTCCAAGTTAGAGCATCTCCAGATGGGAAATGAAAAATCCTAGAAATAACAGCTCTAGAGGGAATTTCTGGGATTGACATAAGAAGAATATTTGGGAAAAAACCCCTAACTCAATCCCAGTGTTTTATTTAGGACTCTGACAGTGGGCAGTCCTTCCAAAAGTTAGTCCCTGCATTCAGTTTTGACACTCCACCTTGCCTTCATCTATTTCTACATGCAGTGAGGCCCTTCTGGAAAACCAAGGGCCAGACTGCTCACAAGAACCAGTCAAATTGGCTAGTGTTTCCTTCCTTCAACAGGCATTACCATCATATTAGCAAAAGAAAGGAAGTAAGACAAGACAGGAACAGCAGCTACAGCAAGGAGACAGTGCCTCTAAGAATCTTAAACCATAGTCATCAAAACAACAACTGCCAAAAATGCATGTTAGTAAATGCCATTATTCTCTATAAAGAATTCCTGGAATTACTTCAGTATTGTTCTTTGAAACAGCTTGAACTAAACCCACAATTGCTCTGTCAAGATATGAACTACATCTATTCTAGTGATCAACAAACAGAACAATTTCCTAACAGATTTTCCCTACTCTAGAACAACGCTACACAATACAGGAGACAAGGACTTTGCTGCATCCGGAAATTAGGCATAAAGCATATCCTGTTTATTTGTCCATCTCCTACTAATGCTACCTTCTTCCATACTGTATTCTTGGCCTTTCCTCTCAGCTACACCTTCAGATAAACTGAGATCTTATTAATTTCCATTTGAAGGTTTTCTGAAGTTCAGCTATCACCATTGCAAACTGCATCTTCATTTTCAATGCAAGATGCTTTTGCTTAATGGACTGGTTTTAACTACAATCCTTGCATGTACTCAAACGTCATTTGGGTCCCATTTAGGAAATCATTACACATGATAATGTTAGCAAATGTGGCTGGCTGTTACAGGTCTCATGCAGGGGCTCCTCCTGGAGGCAATTCTTCCTGTCAATGTATTTTTTTTCCTTTTCTTTCAACATGCTCTGTAAGAAACAACTGTAATGACAAATCTCAGCCTCTGAAGACAAAACTGAAGGGGCCAGTACATCCCAACACTGCTGCCTGTGCAGCTCTGCTTTCATGGGCCAATGGATAGACTGATTCAGAAGAAAATGGGTTTATTGTTCCTCACGGCAGAAAATAATGATCTGTTGTATACAAGCAAGCGTATTGGCTGTTCTTAATCTACTTTTATTTAACTTTCATTCCTCTGCCAAGGTATGGTTGTTGACGCACCAGTAAGTAACGAAACCCTTACCTGACTGTTGGAGTCACCAAGCGCTATACACAGATGTGGTACCAACTTGCTGAGAGTTAATGATTGTGCACCATAACTAAAAATAATAAAAAGTAAAAGTTACACTTAAAAATACAAGTTAAAAGTTTGTTTTTTTGGTTTTGTTTTGATTTTTTTGTTGTTGCTGTTGGCTTGGTTTTGGTTGGTTTTTGTGGGTTTTTTTTAACAGAAAAACAAAATACTTCATGCAGAAGTAAACTTTCAGTTTAGCACTGATAAAATCCAAACTTGCATCAATCAAGCTCTACCTTTCTCTTATTAGCCCTCTGTCTACTTTCAAGTAAAGCAGAAATACTACAGCTTCAGTCTTTCTTTCAGAAAGCTCACAAGTGAAATGGTTTGATTTTTCTCATTTATCAATTTAATTCAATCAGACTTCTTCAAGTATTGGTTTCAGAGAAGAATGCCATTCAGAAGAAGGGGAGAACCATTACATCTCCGTAGAAACACAAAGCTTACATGTTTAAGGTAGCAACAAGACACAAACACACTCCTTCTCGGGATCGGTAGTTCTTGTGTTTAAAACCAACAGCAAGGCGTTCCCAAATGTGCTATAAAACAGAAACAGTTATCTTTGATTACCAAGAGCACAACAAGACATAAATCTGTTCACATTTCATAACTACATACATAGCAGTTGGAAGAAACCAACAGAAGACAGGTCCACCAGAGAAGTAAAGGCACTTCTCAGATAAAATGCAGCTACAAAATGCACAGCATGGAACACAACATGAACTACTCCTATGCCAAAAACACTTCAGAAACGTAGCTGAGTATTTGTACTGTTTGAGCAACAGCTCTTAGAAACGTACAGATTTGTTACAGTTAACACACACCAAGCAAACGCTGACACCACAAACCACTGACTCAAGCAGAAGTTGCTATATTCTTCTTGCTTCATATTCTGTTTCCCTGCCAAAATTTCTCCTTCATTTCAGCTCATCCTTACCCACACTCCTGCTGTCCAATTCCCCCCTACTTCTGCTTTAAATGTATTTCTTCCTGTGTCAGTTACTTCTTTCAGTCCATTCATGCTAATTCCCTCGCTTCCATTTCTGCTCTGCTTTCGTTCCTCCTTTTGTGCTGTGCCGCTTCCCGTGCTGCGTCTCCACGGCTCTCTGAACCCTCATTCACCTTCTTGCGCACTTCGTTTTCCACTGCCTGCCTTTAGCCCTTCCCTCCTCCGTTTACCTCTGTACCTGTCCATCTCCCTGTCCTTCTCCAGCTCTATGTTAGGGTGCAAGAAGCACAAAGGTGAAGCTTACAGGGCTGGGGATTCCCGGCGGTGTTCCGGCGCAGATGCGGCGGCAGCGCTGCCATGACAGCCCCAGCAGCAGGGAGGCTGCTGCCGATGGCTGCACATCGCCCAGCCCAGGCACCACCCTCGCTCCTGCTCCGAATGGGGCCGCTGCAGCATGCAGTCCCTCCATGCACATCTGCTGAGGTGAGCTGCATGTGAATGACTGCAGCCCTGTTCACCCTCCCGGATAAAACCAGCGCAAACCATCACAAACAGCAACTCATCAAAGAGAGCCAGCCTAAGAAGAGCAGGGAACACTGCTCCTCTCCATTCAGGAGGCAGCACACTTCACAGCAGGTGTACAAACTCTCCAGTTAGAGCCTTGCTTGATCACTTTGTCCCATCTGTGGTTTCTTGTTTGTTTGTTTCATATTTTATTACATTCTGCTCTAACAAGCAGGATACAGCTTGTTAAAACTGCACAGATTAACAACAAACAGGATTTCATGGAAGAAAACATCCTTCCAGCTGACCCACTGTCCTGGACAAACATGGGATAAACGGAAGTCTCCATGCTAGGGGTACAAACATACAGGTGGGGAGAGAGCTGTAGAATGCTGAAACAAATGAAGCAGGCTAAGAGAAATTCACTGAATTTACCCTACTTTTGTA
The DNA here is from genome assembly GCA_039877255.1 of Loriculus beryllinus. NCBI lineage: Eukaryota > Metazoa > Chordata > Aves > Psittaciformes > Psittacidae > Loriculus > Loriculus beryllinus. The sequence continues at coordinate 33,718 of JBCJKH010047457.1, forward strand.
ACTCAGTTCTTCTAAACAGAGAAATCTAAATGGCTGCTTAGAAATGTCAGCTCACAACTCACTAGCAAGAGTTGATGTCAACCTTCCTTTGTCCCATGCATGCATTTATACCAGTGGTACTCTTATTTTTATGCTTTCTTGACCATAAGCAGCTATGTCTAGTTCTCACTCATACAAAAACCCCAAACAAACAGAAACACCCAAACACATCTAAACCAAGAAAAGGGAACTGGCAACAGAACAAACTCAGTATCATTCAACAACACACTAGAACAGACAAGATGAGTTGATTGGAAAGAAACTTACAGGACTTATCCCCAAAAGATTACTCCACCCAGTTCTTCCAAAAGGATGTTTCTCTGCAGCAACAGGAGCCTAAAACTGTATTTCAATGGTGGAGGCACAGGAGAGACTTCTCTGTTTCTGTCCCTGCTGTGAGGACGATTAATGCTTTTCATCCACGTTTTTAATGATACATAGGCTGTCCTGAGAGCAAATGACTGAAGCTGGGTTTCTTCCACCCTAGAAGAGCCACCACAAGATCCATCCCTTCTCTTACAAGCACTGTTCCTTCCACACCACAAACCTAGAGTTGTTTCTGACACTGTGAGTAAGCTTCCAAGGGGGTGGCAGCTTCCTTCCATAACCCTCAGCGTACAACCTTCAGCTTAACAACTCTTCATAGACCAAAAGATGGAACAGTAATTTAAAGCACTTCCATGACGAGGGCCTAGCACAAAGCAACTATCACCACAGTTTTTATCAGCAATGGTTCAAATGAAGGTGTCTTCAAGATGCTCTGCATTTATCCAAATGCTGTGACTGTAGAGGTAGGTGTACCTTCAGGTCTCAATGTCAGGTACTTCAGAGCATGTGAGGCACAGGAACATGTCATTCATGAGCTACTTGCTCTTGGGCAAGAAAAAATGCTGCAATGTCTCTTTGTTAATGACTACAATCAAAATGAGATCTCTTGAAAAGGTCAAGGCATGTCTCTGTGGATGAAACCACTAGACTTCAATGGCTAAACCCCAGTCAGATCTGTGACCAAATCTGGCAAGAATATGCCTCACATTGGAAGGGAGATAAATATGCTTCTATATTTGCCAGACACACCTTGTCTTCCCTATCAAGCAAACAAAGCAACCAAAAACAGTTTTCTGACTGCAGATCAAGTAAATCTTATTCTCTGTGCATAAACATGCAAATCTGTATCTATGAATAAAACAAGACAGGAATTAGCACACAAACAAACCTTATTTTTTCTCACAAAACCCAAGATGTTCCCTCTAAATTTTTGCACTTAAAACCCTGACAGATTTGCCTCAGAAACTCAAAACTCAAATTGTAAGTCCCTATTGACAACCAGGATCCATAGAGTTCCAAACATCACTGCTCAAACAACATAACCCTGTTAAACAAGCCTACATTTTTCAGACTCAGAGTAGAAACTGAAAGATTTAGCACCTAACTTCTAGGATGGAAGCCACCTAATGCTAAGAGCTGTAAATTGGCATAACTCAAACTTCAACCTAAGACAAATCAAGAGGGCACCTTATCTCCCCCCTCAGTTTGCCCACAGTTCACACAGAGCACCTGTCACACATCTAGAAGGCCGTATTTTCTACATTAGAATGGATGGCCTCAACTGCAGGACTACTCCATGTTCAAGTACAACGCTAATTTTAAACCAAAGTCAGAGCTAAACAAACTTACTTACTTCCATTATGCAAACTCAAAGCCAGGAGGATGCTTCAAACATGCTTTAATTTAAAGTTCTGCCACATGACACAAAAACATCTACTCAGAATTCAGCTACTATAGGCTAAGGCTGCAGCACTGCACTGCCTGATTTTTATCTCCAGCTGAACAATGCATCTGTGTTATCCCAGGAAGGGTACCTTCAGCATTTGCATGATTAACAGTCACCACAACATTGTCACATATTCAAATGTACGCTCATACACAAGTCATAAGCCCACTGGAGGCCTTCACCTGAACCTACACTAAGTAATCATACCATGGGTGGTGCTGCCTCATCCATCAACTTCAATATGAGATTCTGTGCTTGCTCCCGAACTTGGTCTTTGGCATCTCCCATACGATCAATCAAAGGCAGGAGAACTGCAAAAGAGAGAAGAAACAAAAGATTAACCCCCCAGTGAAGATTTTCTGATGCTTATGGAGATTTCCCGAAACAGATTTAAAATACATCTCATACAAAAATCAAAACTGATTTTAAGTTGGTCGAAACATTTTAAAGTCCAGCTAAAAATCACCTTTTGCTGCATTTGGTGTCACATTTCTGAACGCTCGAGGGTATTTTGTAGTGACTGCTACCAAATTAATTGTCCTCTTCTACTCACACAGTAAATAACAGTATTGCTCTATTTTTTGAAAAGGAGATCTGAAAGAATTTTAACAGCACTTCATGATTTTATAGCAATAATTGAACAATCAAGTTGCCAGCAAGAGAAAGGGGACAGAATCAGAAACTCAGGATGTCTCCTCTGTTCTTACATTAAAATCAGCAGCCCTTTCTGTGCCATGAGTACTACAGTACTGAAGTTTCAATTTCCCCTCCTGCTGTACTGGGACACTTCCTAACTGTCCTCATATGAACACTGACTTCTGGCTCTGGATATTTCCCTGACATCTTTAGCTACAAAGTTTTTGTGTTTCTCATCTATCTTCCCTCCCTGATCTCCTCTAAATAAATTAACAGCTACTTTCAGTTTATAGTTTGAGGAGTTTGGAGTTATTTTGTTTGGGTTGGTGTTTCTGTTGGGGTGAAGCGCTGAGGTTTTGGGGTTGTTTTGTTGGGGTGGGATGTTGGTTGTTTCCTTTGAGTTTTGGAGGGGTGGTTTTGTTTTGTTTGGTGACTTGGAGGAGTTTTGTCCCCAGTTTGTGAGCTCAGAAGAAACATCCAGAGCTCAGTGATTTGGGGCAGTACAGAGCTGACTCCTCCCCATAAACTTCCCATCACTTCTACACTTACTGATTGCATCTTCCTTGCCAGCATCACTTTCCATGACTCTTTCCAGCACTTCTAAAGGGACCTTTTACCCATAGCACGTGTTACTGGTGAGGTCTGCTACCTTAGAGCTGGCTGCCGCGCAGCTGAAGGCAACTCTGGCTTTACAGAGAGGGAAACAGCCCCAGCCCCAGGGAAGCAGAGGGAAACACATGGAGTGCCAGTCCTGTGGGAACAGGGCTCCTTTGTGATCACTGAGCACACTGAGCCAGTTGACGGAGCTGCGGATACCAGGGCCCCGCTCACATCACTAAGGCAAGTACAGAGAACAGCTACTAGGAGCTGTGGAACAGAGATGAGCTCACCCCACTGACCTAAGCCATGCCTCAGCCTACAGATTTCAGAGCACATGGCTGCTGAACATGCCAGCCCCTGTCCACAGAGGGACAGGCTGCTATGGGAGCTGTTCAGGGACCCAAATGCAGCAGGCTTAACCCCCCTCTCAAATCTCAGTGTTCTGTAAGACCCCATGCAAGACATGATAGATTCTTTTTGCATAAGGAAAATGAAATCAGGCTGTCAAGTGCTGATACTCAGTTTGGTATTTCATCCTCTCTGACAAAGAAGGCTCCAGTAGGAAATCACTGGTTGCCTACTGCAGAAGTTTCAGAGCACTCAACCAGAAGGGAATCTCCATTAAACGTGTTTCAACTTGAATTTCTAATGCCTTCATCGCTTGTTCTCCAAATATTAGACACATTTAGGAAGAGCAATAGAGAAAAACAGCTGATTTGTGTTAGCTGTGCTTTCTATGAGTAGGAGACACAGCTTCTCCCCTAAAAATTCTGACACCATTTGAGACACTTGAGTGTCTCAAAACCAGCAGCCTGGTTCTGCTGATCACTCACCCCTCTCTTCCCCCTGCTCCAAGCCTCCTGGTCTCTCCTTGGTTCCTGTCTACTCCTGCCCAGCCAAACCACAAGAAACTTTAAGTTCTCATAAGAAACCTCACCTAAGCCCACAGCAGCAGTTACAGCTCAGCATCAGAGATGACAGACCGACACAGGCTTCTGCTCTGCACCAGGATAAGCTGGTGCCATCAACAGAAAGCAGCTCCTTTGCCCACTCATTGTGCCAGCCAGTTTCTCCCTTCACAGCTCATCCCACCCCTTGTATCAGTACTTGTCCGTTGGCAGAGTGAACTGAGGACATGCTCAGACATTCCAGGTAATACACGTGTGTCAATGAAATGCACAAGCCAAGAGTTATGTTGAAACTGAGCCAACAGGAACAGCCTATGGAGGTTCTGGCACCTTAGGAAGTATTGACTGGATGTGCATGCACTAATGTTCTACAGAAAGATTTAGGCAGCTTTAAGCAGATTTCTACCCCTACCAGCAACAGCTGAAGTCATACTTGCAATACAAGGGCACCCTTTATCATAACTTGAGCCTCTGCTTTAGAAGATTAGAGCACTACTACATCCCGAAAAATGAATGACAGAAAACAAATCACTAAGAACAATGCTCCCCCCTACTTCATTCCAAATACAACTGAACAATCACTTTGGCTGAAACTTTCCCTTTAAGTTCTATACATTTCATTATCATGACTGAATTAGCATCCTTTATGCTGCAGTGACAATATATACATATGGTTGTTCCTAAGCATCAGTCCGCAACTAAACAATCTCAGATGTTGGAGTTGAAAGGAAGGTGAGAAAGGAGGAATAGGATCATATATGAAGGCAGTATTCGAAGTTGTAGTCTCCTAAGAAGTTACCCAGTGAACTATATAACTTGTACTCAGTATGGACTCACTACTATATACTACTTCATTATTTGAAAGGGACTCTGGAAAACCTGACATATGACAACTTTCTTCCTTTTATTCATTTACTTCTGTCAATATGAAGAGAAACATTATATTAAAATTCAGGAAACACCGATTCCCCTTTGCAATTGCTGGTTATTTTTGCAGAGCCAAGCAGCACTATATCCCATTCAATCTGCCTTTTCACCACATTGCCAAAGCTTCTTATCACTACCAGCTACTCCCGTGTTTTCCCTGTTAAGATTTCTACATTGTTATACCACGACTTTATAAGGTCTTATTACTGAAGAAAACTTATAAGCATTAATAAAAATAATCTATAGCACACAATAATGCTACCAGATCTACATCAAACTGCCCTGCTATTTACATCTGAGCTGCTCTTCGTGCCTTTCTCCTTTCTACTATATCCCTAACACAGCCTATTATGCCACTGGCTCCTCTTTGATTCTTTGTCTTCCTTCTCTTGCCTCACTAAGCCTAAATAGATTTTCCCTTCTACACATTCACATAATGACTTCACCACCACAAGCTGGACAGCAGATACAAGAGTTAAGGTCAAAACCAGCCTGGAGAGTCTGGGTACAGCCTTGAGAGATGACATATTTATTTCTTTCACAGGGAATGAAGATGATGAACAAGTAAATCCCAGAAGTCAGCGCCTAGAACAGCACCCAATGTGTTTTTAAGAATTCCAAGCAGCTTAACTGTATGACCCCCCCTGCAGCTGGAATGCCACTGGAAGCACAACAATTTCCTTTTGTTAAACTTTAACAAGAGTTCCTTCTGTTGTGATGCAAACATGGAGCTTTTGGGTTTGTGTTATCCCTCACAGCTCCTTCTGTTTCCGCTCTCCTGCCAATTACACCTGCTCTTGGTCAGTGCCCGTTTTATGGCCTCTTATCCTCTCACATCTACCTATTTCAATGGCCCACATTTTGATAGTCCAGGTCTGCTCTGCTGCAAAGACCTACGGAAAGCATTAAGCTAATAAGAATCTGTGCCAGGGAAATAACATCAGTACTGGCAGAAATTCTGTTACTAAAAAGTCTAACTTCTTAGACACTAAAAGCTGTGAGGACAGACCCAGGTTATACCGAGGCAGCAATCCATATCCTTCCTCATTTCCTCATGAACTGCCAGCTCAGGCACAGCATTAAGCAGCTGCATTGGAAAGAAGGAGAACAAGGACAGAAAAAGCAGTCTGTTCTGCCGGGTATAAATGCATGGGAGAGAAAGGAGCCCCAGAGAGGCTCCTATGGGGCCTGCACTACAGCTACAATAACAGACCCACACAGCCAAGGGCTACTTGTAAGCAAAGAACCATTAGCAGGCTCTCCCCTCCTCAAGATAAAAGTCCAGTCCCCAGCAAGTCTAATCCAAATCCATCTCAGACATTAATGTGCTTCTTTGGGTCTTTCCAGAAGCCATCTAGGAAAAGCAGGATTAACAAGATACACTCTTCTTGACAGGCAGTGGAAGGAAAACACACACTTTTTTGGTTTAACACAACTAATTCATTAACCTATCAAGGTTCCAGTCTCAGGAACACAAGACAAGAGCCTTCCAGGTCCAAAGAGCTGCACCAGACCAACAAGGAAACTAGAAAGTAGAGAGAACCAATATTCATGTCATCTTCTAAAACTGTTTAGCTCTAAGCTGGCTTTACAGAACTAGCATTAATTAGAACCAAACAGAAACCAAGGAAGGCTGTGATTTCTCGTCTCTTATTTAATGGCACTGCATTTCTAGGTGTCATACAGTGAGGAGTCCACAGACAGCAAGCAGATGGTACTCTAAATCACAGCCTACCACTTCAGCCATGGATCACTTCAGGTAACGTTCATTCCCACTACTACTAAATTCCAGTGCCAGCCAGGACAGAAAAAGCTTTAAAAGGTTGCACAGATTTATTTTTTTTAACTGGAAGTTTAGAGAAACCGTCACCAAGATGCAAAAAGTTGCAGCTTACATCAGCTACAACAATCAGCTATGATCACTATAGAGAGAACCAAAGAAAACGTAAGGATTTTCTGAGATGCTGCAGGAAATTCGTCTTTTTGTTACATCTGAAAACATAAAAGCAATTCAAAACATCTAGTCTGAAGAAGAAAAGAACCACCCCCACCCCAAATAATGAAGTCTCCTCTAAAAGCTCGGCAGCATTTTATTGCTTAAGCAAATCCTACAATCCTTATCCACACAGCTTTTCCAGAGCTTAGTAAGGAATAAAATGAAAAGGCAGTATCAGACATACCTGACCTGCACTCAGGTACAAGAAGATGCCTTTGAGACAGGACTCTTTTCACATAGGTACAAAAGCTAGCTTTACATTATCTGAGCAATTAAATTTCTTGAATTATAATAAAATATATAGAAATAAGTTCCTAGAACCCAAAGATCCCATATTCTTCCACATGCTATATATCCATGGCAGCTCATGCTAAAACATTTCTTGGTTTTTATACTGTTGAGGAAAGCACTTCTCCACACATCATCAAATCCACTTAACTGAAGAGTCACATCTTGATTAAACTGTGTACTTAGCTATTTTCCATCCCAAAATTCCAATCATGAAGAAGGAGAGAGAAAAATTCAGAACCTGTGTGTCACTTCCCTCAGTGCAGTCGTACTCAAATAAATACTTCCAAATTCTTGTACCAATTGCATTTAAATCCAAGCACCCTCCAAATATTAATGCACATTTAAAGCGGTTGTAAGGACTTGCAAATAAATCAGGCAACATACTTGAATGCTTAATTGTAACAATAAATTTGAAAGAACATTTAAATTATTCTGAAGAGCCTAATTCAAAGGTGGTTCTACCACTTCTAGAAGCCTTCTGGGAAAGAACTTGAACAC